>MJUT01052010.1:371496-383335 GCA_002080005.1 Gigantidas platifrons
ATTGTTGTTCTTGTTTGTGTATAACTTGATATGTAAACCTGTGTGTTTAATGATTTTACTAAATAATCGTAATTTTACAGATATCCTGTATGAAGTGTATAATCTTATTAAATCACCACTTGGAATAATGGAATAATTTATCATAAATATATAAACAATATTGATATTACTTAAGGGAAAAAGGGGGGGCTATGTGACGCGATTATTTATGTCAACGAACACACAATTTCAATATAAACAAACACTTTTATATAGTGTGGATCATACATTGTATCTTTTATTAAGATTAGGAAACAAACAAACATTTTCCTTCAAAAATCGTAAACTTCTGCGAGTATGTAATGATTGTTGTATCTGCGTGTTTATCTACATTCACGACCTTAATGGCGGACGGAACAATTATGTCACATAGCGGCGGCGTGCAGTATTAAGGGGGATAATTTGAAAACCCCGTCAGAAAAACATTTCATTTGGAATGTCTCTTGTTTTATCCTATACGACAAGTATTTACTGAGACTTGTATTCCGTAACGTCAACTTGCAAAGAAATAAATAATATGGATTAGGCACACCCTACAGGCGAGCATCGCATCTACTACTCTACGCATAGACATGTACATGTATTTTACCAGTCTATGATTATGAGTCCAGTCTCTTGAAGTTCCAAAAATAAAAAAAAATTAGAAAAACATTTTTTTTCTTATTTGTTTTTTAGTTTTTGAAAATGATTTGATTGATTTGATCTTTGGTGTTTAACGTCACTTTCAACAATATTTCATCTATATCATGGCAACCAGTTTTATTGGTGGAGGAAACCGGAGTACCCGAAGAGAACCACTGACCATGGGCAAGCAACTGGTAAACTTTATCACTTGCGGTTGCGAGTCGAGTGCACCTTTTTTGTAATTTACAAAACTGGGCGCGAACCCACGCCGTATTGGTGATAGGCTTGTATGAGTTGTTAGATCCAGCGACCTAACTCATTGAGCCTTCTTGGTCCATTAGTTTTTGAAACTTCAAGTGACTGTGATGAGCCAAACGTCTATCATTTAAACAAAAGTATCCTTTTCATCCGGGGGTCGTGCACGGAGGCTTGTTACAATTTTTTTTTATCCCTTACCTACTCTAAAAAATACATTTTTCTACACATGAGACACATGAGAGTAGTCGAGGGATAAAAAAAATCGTAACAAACCCCTGTGGGTCGTGTTGCTCGTACGTGTTTATGTACATGTTTTGTAAAATAAATGAAAGTTCATAACGTTATATTTCGACATGATTATTTGTAAAAATGTGGTTCAAAGTCCACCGAAATGTCAATGATATAAGAAAACAAATAATAGCTTTCATAAAGAAATATATAATCATCCTTTTCACGCACAAATCAATTCATAACTCCGACAGAAAATGCATAGGATAAGCAGACTTGTCATGATGTATAAGATCCAGCATCGACTCGTGGACATCGACCGAGACTTAGACCTCAGACCTGGTGACAGCAGAACCAGAGGTCAACATAGGTTCTTCAAGGAGATGTCCAAATATGACACTCTCAGAAACTCCTTCCAAAGAACAGCACAAGAATGGAACTACCTACCAGACACTACAGTTGGGGCCAGCTCCATAGAGGAGTTCAGGGCTAACCTCCAACAATAGGTTAGCCACGCCAACCAGTGTAAATAGTTTTAAGGGTTGGCAACTGAATCAATAGTTTAAAAAAAATCATCTTTATACTTATGAAACTATGAGCGACATGATCAACGAAATCGCGTGATGACAGCTTTAGGGCCGAAACAAGAAGGTCTAACGATTGTCCATTTTTTAAATAAATTAATCGTTTCATGTACGGTTTCATTTTTTAAATAAATTAATCGTTTCATGTACGGTTTCATTTTTTAAATAAATTAATCGTTTCATGTACGGTTTCCTTTCTATTTTTTGGGGGGACTATTTTTAAACTGGATAGTTATTTTTTATTCAAATTAAAAGGCCGTTTCCTGTACTTCACTCTTAAACTCCGGACAGTTACCAGCTCCGGTCCGCAAGGCTACCCTCCACTAGTGACGTAACAATACTTGTGTGACGTAAACTATAGCGATTGTCATTTTTTTTTAATAATTCGTTTCATGTAAAGAAGCTGTACGGATTCCTATTTTTTGTTTGTTATTTTTAAACTGGATACTTATTTTTTATTCTAATTAATAGCCTATTTCCGGTCATTCTCTCCGATTGTCCATTCTATGCTGAAACTTAAAAACCACTTCCGGTTGGTATTGTTAGTATATTGATTCGTCTCCTTATACACACTGTTTAGCTCGCATCTTGCGATGCTCGCTAATATTAAATAATGTACAAGTAAAACCAAAGTTAAAATGGTACAAACAGAATACAAATCATGTATAAACGAGAACCACGTAAATGGAGAAAAAAAATATGTACAAAAATACAACTAGTTACATGGAAAATGTCTCTCAATGAGAAAATAGTCAAATGGGCAGAAAGCTATACCACATAAATAAAGGAAACCCATAATACAAGTAAAGAATTATGAAATCAAAAAGGAAAATTATCAGAGAAGAAAAATAATATACTTTAACTGGGAAAATAATGGCAAACCAAAAAAAAAAAATCCCCTGAAAGAAGAATAGCTTACTTTAACTGGGAAAATGAGGGAAAATCGAAAAAATAGCTTACTTTAACCGGGAAAATAAGGGCAAACCAAAAAATAGCATCTTTAACTAGGAAAATAATTACAAAAAATTATCACTGAAAGAAAAATAGCATAGTTTAACGGAAAAACTATGTACGGTTCATCTTTACCCCCAGTTGTTTGTAAGAGGCAAGAGCACATGTCTTATTTACGTTATTTGTGTTTGTTTGCGCACATAGTGGTGTCCAACACATATTGCATTGTTTGTGTGTGTGTGTGTGTGTGTTTTTTTTGTTGTCTTCGTCTTGCCAGTTTCTCTGAATTGTCCATGCTTGATTGCCCCTTAGATCGTTATATATTATTCTCTAAAGTTTATAAATGCATGATGTATATGTGAAATGTATTAAATGCCTACAAGCTGTATTGTTTTTGGAATAAAGTACATTTGTTTTATTATTATTATTATTATTATTAACAACAGGTTAGCCAAAATCAGTGAAGGTCACATATGCTCGAAGGAGGAACAGTTTTAATATGAGTTCACATGTACATTATTTCTGAACTGTTATTAATTATCAATATATATTAATTATGGATTATGGGTGTATATGGTCACTTTCAACAACATTTCTGTTATATATTGATTGTACGTTTTATTTGGTATGAGAGATCAGTCGAATAACCTACAGAAGAAAAGCAAAATGACCTGCCACAAGTCACTGACAAATATTATCACTTAAAGTTGTATCGAGTACACCTCGCCACAGACGGGAGTATAATTCATAACTTTATGGATGATAGGGTTAGGACTTATGGTAGTTTACACCACTTTCAACAATATTTCAATTATATCATGGCGGCTAGTTTTATTTGTGGGGAGGAAACGAGAGTACCCGGAGAAAACCACCGAGCTACCGCAAGTCACTGACGTAATGTTGTATCGAGTACACATCGCCTGAGCGGGATACGAACTCACAACATTAGTGGATAGACACTGATTGCACAGATCTGTAGTTATAAATCCTAGTATTGATCAATACCATAGGATCACGATCACCGACGACCTCTACTACAGTCGAGCTAGATGTTAACCTGACAACTAGTAGATTATCTATGATCGCGGTCATGTTGATCCGTATAATAATAGGATTACATTGTTTTCTTTTAATTTTTGTTTATTTTTATAACAATACACGCTGAATGGTTTACAACGAACTTGTAAAGAAACACATATAACGTCGTTTGTTCCCAATGTATCTAGTGATCAGAATTTGCGTTAATTATATTTTCAGATTAACCATTTTAAAGGTAACAAATAATATTATAACAATACACGCTGAATGGTTTACAACGAACTTGTAAAGAAACACATATAACGTCGTTTGTTCCCAATGTATCTAGTGATAAGAATTTGCGTTTATTAGATTTTCAGATTAACCATTTTAAAGGTAACAAATAATATAAATTCATTTTTAGGTTACTTTTGGAGACTTCTAGACTTCCATTCGTCTTAAGATTAAGAAGGATTTCATCTTAATTGCATAATACGGACTCTTTAAATTACAATTTTGAATTAGAACTCTGTTCGCATCAACACCTTTTTTGAAAGAAGACTTTAATTTATTCAAACGTAGACGGCTATTTGTCTTGTTTTTGGGTTGCGTACAAATGAAATTTAATATTCCAAATTAATTAATTGAACATTTAATTTTAAATGTTAGTTCAGTTGTAAATAGTTCATATCTGTTGTTGATGTTATTTTTAAATTAAGCGGAAAAAAGTTTCGTATTGAAATATTTCATCATATTTTTTAATATAAATTCTTGTGTGGATTTTTCACTAATAATTACTAAGTAGTTCATAATGGATATTGGTGTACATAAGAAATACTACAGAGAGCTAACACAGAAGGAGAAAGAAGGTAAGACATAATCAAACATGAAACTATTCTAATGTCAGACAATGGTTATGACTAATTTTTTTTCCCGAAGGGTGAAATCAGACAATGGTTATGACTAAAACAAAATTTCCGAAGGGTGAAATCAGACAATGGTTATGACTAATTTTTTTCCGAAGGGTGAAATCAGACGGGTACATGTAAACTGCGAAACGAAATCGAAACGAAACGAAATAAATCGAAACGAAATTGACCGAAACGAAACGAAACGGAATAATACAAAATGAAATAAACCATATTTTAGCGAAACGATTAAATGAAAAAAATAGAAAAAGTATCATTTAAGCGTAGAAAAAGATAGTTCATTGTTTTCCAGGTTATATTAAAAAAAAATCGTTCTTCATCTAGCAATGACGAAATTATTGATTCATCGATTGTTGACTCGGCTAAGCGCCACATCAGTGAAACTCCAGCTATACTGCGCCGAATGACGAAATGGAAATGACTGCTATGTGGGAGATATCTTCCTATATACATGGTGATGTTCTGACAATCGGGGTCCTATTTTTGATTATCTGTCTAGCATAAGGTATGCTTTTTTGTCACAACTGTCTGAAAAGGGGTATAGGTGTTTGCTTGGTTTATTCTTCACAAATTGGGGCTTAAAGAGGCTTAATTTAGTCAGACAACAGTCTTAGATGGGGTCTAAAATTGGCATCAGAATCAGTCTGTAAAGTGCTCGGGGTTCAGCGGCCTCGGAGGAACTATCCACCATTTTGTAAGGTAGGACGGGGACTGTTACTTGAGAATGCTAATAGTGCCGCTCCGAAATAATTGCAAAAATTTCGGTTGTTTAATTTTTCAATTATTTATAATATGTATTTTTTCATTTTTTAACCATTTAACTTGAAGAGGGGAGGGGACATGCACATAGGCAGGGTCTGTGAGGAGTGCGCGCGACCCCTCCCTCTTAATCTTGACAAGAAGTAAAAAAGAATCAGACACAATACTTGGGATTTTTCGTCTATATGAACTGAAAACCTAACCAAACAGCATGAAATGACAAGTTACATTTGTTTCTAACATATACCCAGCCAAATTAATAAAAAATTAATTACACGTAATTACTTTTTTTGTTCCAAGCATAAGAATCGGAAAATTTTGTAGAAAAAAATGCCATTGCCTCCCCCTTCAAGTTAAATGGTCGGTCCCTAAGTCTTAAAAAAGAAATTTAACACGTAGTTTTGCACGATGAGTGTACCGTGTTGTATAGTAAGTATACTGTTGACTTTTTGCCAGATTGGTCACTGTGACTTAAAATGTCTTTTTATCTCGACAGTCTTTCTTATAATAATAGAAGCCATAATTTGTTGCATATTTGAATATGAATATATGTTGTTTATCTCATCGTTAGCAAGAGATAAACTTTAAGAAAACAAAATTCACAAGTAAAAACTGAAAAAATACATATAATAAAGTTAAACAACAACGGTAATTTTGCAATTATTTCGAAGCGGCACTATTAACATTCTCATTAACAGTTCCCGGCCTACCTTGCAAAATGATGGGGGTGTTCTTCCAGGGCCGCTGAACCCCGAGCACTTTACAGACTGATTCTGATGCCAATTTTAGTCCCCATCTCAGACTCTTGTCTAACTAAAGTCTCTTTAGGCCCCAATTTGAGAAGAATATACCAAGCCAAAACCTATACCCCTTTTCAGACAGTTGTGACAAAAAGTATACCCTATGCCAGACAGATAATCAAAAATAGGACCCCGATTGTCAGAACATCACCATGTATATAGGAAGATATCCCCCATGTAAGTCATTTTCATTTCGTCATTCGGCGCAGTATAGCTGGAATACCGGTATCACTGATGTGGCTCTTAGCCGGGTCAAAAATCAATGAATCAATCATTTCGTCATTGCTAGATGAAGAACGATTTTTTTTTAATATAACCTGGAAAACAATGAACTATCTTTTTCTACGCTTAAATGACACTTTTCTATTTTTTTCATTTAATTGTTTCGTCAAAATATGGTTTATTTCATTTTGTATTATCCCGTTTCGTTTCGTTTCGATTTATTTCGTTTCGTTTCGTTTCGTTTCGTTTCGATTTCGTTTCGCATTTTACATGTACCCGAAATCAGACAATGGTTATGACTAAATTTTTTTTCCGAAGGGTGAAATCGGACAATGGTTATGACTAATTTTTTTTCTGAAGGGTGAAATCAGACAATGGTTATGACTATATTTTTTTTTCCGAACGGTGAAATAACATTGAGGAAGCAATAGACGTTCCCTGTAGAACTATCCTATTGAATATATAAATAGTCTCAGCTACAAAATGTATTTCAATATAAACCGCATACAATTAAGATTTAAAATGATTTTTTTTTAATTTATCAGTTGCCCCCACCATATCTCTGAAACGGTAGAATTTACAACAAAGTATTGAAAATTCCAGACAAAAATTATTCAAATACGTTCAATGGAAAGAAGACTGCGTACAAAATTGTCTCTTTTGTTTCCATCTGATCGCCTTAATTTATTGCCGAAAAGATACGAGGTAGGTCAAACCTGTTTGAAAACCACAGACAAGAAATTACATAAGGAATCAAAAGAAAAATAAGAAGATCTCCGAAGTTCAGAAAAGGCACTAGTATTATTTGACATCTTGGATTTTCGATTTAGTGTAAAATCTCAAATTTCATAAAGGACCACATAATTATGAGATTAATTATCCAATGCTTGGTTTTAACTTTCATAACAACTTCTATAAACAAAATATTTGAAACTCTTTCCATAGCATTAGGTCATGTGTTTAACAATAGCCTGTGATAGTGGCCATCTTGGATTTCCTTTCTGCACCAAAATCACAAATTCATAGGGCACTATTTTAAGCTACGATGATCTGTGGTGACACCAATTTGAGATTTCAGATCACCACCAAAATGACAAATTTTCAAACGGATTATTGTACATTTATTGCCAAAATGGGCCCTATGTTTAACTAAAATTCCGATGTGAAATTAATCTTGGATTTAAGATCAACACAAAAATCACAAATTGTGTGAAGGACCATCATAGCATCATCTAAGTGTAATATTACTCTATGCAGTAAAGCTTTTCAGCAGAACATGCATTTATAATAGGGTCCAATGTTAAACCATGTTCTGTGGTGACGGGCATCTTTGATATTAGATTGGCACCAAACTCACAAATTTCATATAGTATCCATATCTAAAATTACGCAAAATTTGTGCTTTTTACATGTAACTCCCACCGTGTCCAATATTAAACTACTAGTAAGCGCCGTGGTGGTAGTCATCTTGGATTTCAGATCGGCACTAAAATCAAGAGTTTCTTTTAAGGCCACATAAAAATCTTCATAGCATATAACAAATAAATCGGCTTGTTTGTTTCTGTCAAATTGACCTCTGAATTTGCAGCCAATCACGACCCATTATTGGTTTTTCGAAACACTTTCATTCCTGTCGTACGTCGTCTGCCATTTTGAATAAAAATAGATTGGAGATACCAATGGGGCAACAAGAAGCTGTAACTCAAAGAAGGACAGACAGCACAATGGCCAAAAGAAAAAGTACAAGGGGACAAACAACGATCTACGAATAATCTCGATACTACTTCCTTTTCTCTCTATCTTGAAAAAAAAATGTTGTTTCATTAATGAAATGTTGGACGTTATCCACAAATTCTGTCTACTTTGTTATCTATATTCTTTAAAATCTTACTCGAATGTCCACTACATCGGTCCGGGGCCCGGAGAACCAAGAAGGGGCCTGTGAATCTCTGAAGGGCCCCATATCCTAAGCAATATACGTTTTATTTTGATTTTTCATGGGTTTTTTTGTTGTATTTTTAACTATTTTTACTTAGAAAATTAATTATGTAAAAATCACTTAGACTTCTGAATCTTGTGGTTGATCATCACTCACATTTACATTGTAACCAGGAAGGCCATCATTACATTAGATAACAGCATGTCCCCGGGTCCCCAAGGCAGTCTTGTTCTGCCTTGAAAACATGCATCTGGAATACACAACACAGACTTATATTTGATTCATGGTTCATTATGCAATTATTATCTTTTTTGTTCTTGTTGTAATCGGGTAGCTCTGCATTTTTGCATCGCTTTGAAAGGTGTACACCCAATCAGTGTACACAGAATAATGATGACACCTTATTTTTTGTTTTAATCATTTCTTTGACCTTTGCTGCTGATTTAGACTTCCTTTTTCACACCTCATCTAAGTAATGGCGATAATTGGTACTGTTCCCTCTAGATTAAGTGTCAGAAATCACTAACTTTGCAAAGGGTCCCTTATATGCGCGAACACGGAACAAAATTCTTTAATGTATTTCTGTCGAAGGGTTAGCCTAATGGTAGCATTTAAAACATCGAGGAGTTTAAAGGGTGCGTATATTGGACAACATAAAAATAATCTGACAAAAGCTAGTAAGAAATGGCGATAATTGGGTCAGGGGTTAGTGTTATGATGTTTAACGCCACTTCCAACAATATTTCACTTACATCAGGGATGTTAATTTTATTGATGGAGGAATCCGGAGAATACCACTGACATGCCGCAAGTCACTGACAAACTTTATTACATAATGTTGTATCGAGTACACATCCCCTGAGTGGGATAATTGGTCCTGGATCAGTACAACAAACATCTAGTTTTAATAAGAATTTAATGAAACTCTCTCTAAAATCAAATAATTCTTCCCTAAATTATAAAGAATATCGTGTTCTAGTAAGAACTGCATTCTTTTTTATTTGTTCGCTGCTACGATAATATGATTTATGAGAAGACAGAAGTTATTTAGATATGTCTATTGTCGGGAAATCTAACAGCTACGAATTTTGGAAAAGTTAGTAAAACACGGGCCTTTGTCGATCTTTTCTTACCTGTTTTTCCGCCATTGTAGGTTTTGTTTTGTATATTTAGTCGATCATGAAATGTCAGAGTCCAAAACAGCTGCCAAATATTACTGAAAAGAGCACAAACAAGCGTCATTCTGATCGCTTTCAAGGATGTCCTCTATCACGTCGTCGCTTATAAATATTGTTACAGTTTCTTACCGGTGGCAGTCGTGATCGTGATCGTATGGTGGTTGGATTTATAACTACATGTGCAATCAGTGTCTATCACCACTTAAGTTGTGATTTCAAACCCCGTTCATGGTTAGGTGTAATCCACACAACACTATGTTATAAAGTTTGTCAGTGACTGCGGTACTTCGGTGGTTTTCCCCGGGTACTCCAGGTACCCCCCACCAATAAAACTGAACGCCACGATATAACTGAAATATTGCTGAATGTGGCGTTAAACACCATAAACCAAACCAAACCGTTTCTTACCATCGCTCAGGTACCAGAGAAGATTAGGCATATGACTAAATGACGCTGGCATTTATTTTACCCCTTTATTAGTATTCAAAATCACACGATTGCAGAATAAATGTATATTTTATTTTATTTTTTACAAAACAGAAGTACAACATGCATTGCTTAAAAGTTCGATCACCTGGTCGTTTCATTGATTAAATTGTTTTTGTTTACATCTTTTAAAACATCATTGTCACGAGATAAACTTATCTTACATTGATGTCAATCTTTAGAAGGTCATATCACATATACATACTGATACCTATCTGAACTTAAACTTTAAAGTAATTAACCCTGAACTAATTGATAGGCAATACCTATTTAATTACATGTACAATATGCTTAGATTGACCTGTCATGTTCAAAACACATGAGAGATTTAAATGAATCATGTGTTTGTATAATGTACCCAGATTTTCTGATATGTATAAATATAAAAAAAACAACACATTTTTATGACATTTCTAGTTTATATATAGAATCATTGTTATCACGAGGGGCCGGTGTGGTCGTGATCGTATGGTAGTTGGATTTACAATTCTGCAATCAGTGCCGTCTATCACCACTAAAGTTGTGAGTTCTAATCCCACTCAGGCGAGGTGTACTAGATACAACTTTCGGCAAGTCGGTGGTTTTCTCCGGGTATTCCGGTTTTCTCCACCAATAACACTGACCACCACGATATAACTGAAATATTGTTGACAGTAGCGTTAAACACCAGAACCCTAACCCTATTATCTCCATTTCTGTCATATTATTTCTATGTGATCGAGTACACCCTTCTAACTCTTATATGTTTCAAATGCCACCATTAAATTAACCTTCGACAGAAATTGTTTTTTTTCTCTTTTCACACAGAGACCCTTTGTAAAGTTTGTGATTTTTGGCACTTTATCTAGAGGGAACAATTCCAATTATCGTCGTTAGCTTAGGTATGAACTAAGACTAGTTTAGTATCACTGCCACCGTGAAGCTGAACATACACATTTCCTGTTTTATTTTGTTTATTGAAAACTTAGCTTTTGTACAAACAAAACAAAAACAAAACAAAAACAAAAAAAAAATTAAAAAAAATAAAAACAAAGCAAAGCAAAAAAAAAACAAAAACAAAAAACAAAAAATTAAAAAAAATTAACAAATAAACAAAACAAATAAAAAAAAAACAAAAAAAAAACAACGCAAAACCTGACGAATTTTCTTTCCATCACATCAGTTATAGCAGGCGATTACAGGCAGAAAATCAATATAATCCCTCTCCTTTAAACGAGTTTTATGCTTAAAGGACTCGGCTTACGCCTCGCCGTTTGACAGACACAACTATCCATTAAAGCAAATACCTTTCTATGCTGATAGCGTATGCTATGTATGTATACACAATATAATTGTATCTTTTTTATCCACAGAATGTCGGAAAGCATTCAAAAAGATTGATATTAACAAAGATAACAGACTATCTTGGACGGAACTACGTAAAGCATCAATACTACTGGGCATGCCACTTACAGATAAACAAGCCAAGAAAATCATAAAGGAGGTGGATAGAAATGGTACGTGGAATGCCAAAATTTGCATCGACTTAAATAATGATAGAAATATGATTCTAGTAGGATTTTCATATTGAAAGAGGAGTAATACTTTCTTTTTGTCCCCCGACGCTTCGTCGAAGGGGACTATAGAAATGGGTGTCGTCCGTCCGTCCGTGTGCTTTTTGGTTTCCAGATGATAACTTGTGAATGAAAAGTCAGATTGAAGCTAGGTTTGGTATGTAAGTGTATCTTATGAATATCTAGGTCAAGTTCGATAATGACAATTTTTCGACAATTTTCACTAGAGTTGTGCCCCTTTTTATACCTCAAAATTGCTAAATATTTGGTTT
>MJUT01052010.1:383710-403075 GCA_002080005.1 Gigantidas platifrons
CTAATCCCACTCAGGCGAGGTGTACTAGATACAACTTTCGGCAAGTCGGTGGTTTTCTCCGGGTATTCCGGTTTTCTCCACCAATAACACTGACCACCACGATATAACTGAAATATTGTTGACAGTAGCGTTAAACACCAGAACCCTAACCCTATTATCTCCATTTCTGTCATATTATTTCTATGTGATCGGGTACACCCTTCTAACTCTTATATGTTTCAAATGCCACCATTAGATTAACCTTCGACAGAAATTGTTTTTTTTTCTCTTTTCACACATACCAGAGACCCTTTGTAAAGTTTGTGATTTTTGGCACTTTATATAGAGGGAACAATTCCAATTATCGCCGTTAGCTTAGGTATGAACTAAGACTAGTTTAGTATCACTGCCACCGTGAAGTTGAACATACACATTTCCTGTTTTATTTTGTTTATTGAAAACTTAGCTTTTGTACAATCAAAACAAAACAAAACAAACTAACAAAAAAAAAACAAAGCAAAGCAAAAAAACAAAAACAAAAACAGAAACAAACAAACAAACAAACAAACAAAAAATAAACAAATAAACAAAATAAACAAAACAAATAAAAAAAAAAAAGCAAAACCGGACGACTTTTCTTTCCATCACCTCAGTTATAGCAGGCGATTACAGGCAGAAAATCAATATAATCCCTCTCCTTTCAACGAGTTTTATGTTTAAAGGACTCGGCTTACGCCTCGCCGTTTGACAGACACAGCTATCCGTCAAAGCAATTACCTTTCTACGCTGATAGTGTATGATATGTATGTATAAATAATATAATTGTATCTTTTTTATCCACAGAATGTCGGAAAGCATTCAAGAAGATTGATATTAACAAAGATAACAGACTATCTTGGACGGAACTACGTAAAGCATCAACACTACTGGGCATGCCACTTACAGATAAACAAGCCAAGAAAATCATAAAGGAGGTGGATAGAAATGGTACGTGGAATGCCAAAATTTGCATCGACTTAAATAATGATAGAAATATGATTCTAGTAGAATTTTCATATTGAAAGAGGAGTAATACTTTCTTTTTGAAATTGCAGTTTTACTTTTCAGCATAAAAGTATGTTGCCTTTTAGCAAAATTACATATTATTCAATTAAACAATGTGGAATTAATTGCTATTCATCTGGCTATTGTACTTTGAACATTGTTTGATGTAATCATTAGCAGGTGTCAAAAACTATTTCTTTTGCGAGGAATATTGGAATTAAAAGTTCAATAAATGACGCTCTGATGGTCTTTCAGATTCGTTATTCTTAGAAAATTCCATAAAAAGGTGTAAATAATCCTGCTGGTGATGACGTTAAAGGGCAGACACAGCACAAAGAACTCAAGTTCCTCAGAACTAACAAAATCTGTCAACTACGTCCACATTATCGCATCTTCAGCCTTGATCAAGTTAGCTGAATTTTGGGTTAGGGTTCAAACTGGTTGCAGTACTAAGCAGACATCATCGTTATCTCATGAAAAGGTAAAAAGAGTTTGAAGTTACAAAGGGTAAATCAGAAGCCGTAAAACGAAGGACAGACAGTGAAATGACCAAAAGGAAAAGGACAAAAGGACAAATAATGATCTACCGAACACTACACAGAAGACTAAAGATTGAGCAACACGAACCCTACAGAAAGCAAGGATGAACTCATGTGCACTGAGAGGTTTACTTTTGTGCACATCCTTATTTTATCTTTCTTTTCACAATTACAGTATTGTATGCCGATAGCTACTAAATAATGTTCTCACGTGGAGTCTAAGCAATAATCACGAACTCCCTGTATGTATGAAAAAATAAACATTGCCTTTAATATATCTGCCATTGAAACAAACAAATTTAATATACATTGTATATACTTGCTTACCCCTTTAAGGGAATATTCCGACATCTAAAGCATGAACTATTTTTTTTTCAGGGGATGGATTTATTGATTACAAAGAGTTTGAGAAAATAATGAGCAAGAATACAAAACCGGTAAGATATGATGTGTGTTGTCTGTAAGAAACAAAATATCAATGTAAATCGACGTTAAAGAAAATCCATCTGCAACTCGAATGTTAGTCTTATACCTCTATCAGTTACTAGGGGTGAGTTCAAGTTTATCTCTAGATTTTAGTCGAGTTAGATCGCTAATAACATTTTTTTCAACCCTAGTATCATCGATCATGGTTGGACTCTAGTGATTCGCGAGTGAGGTCAAACCAAGTTGAGATATTTAGTATGCTGGTTCGGGGCCTAAGCTTAAAAGTTGCAAGAGAAGAACTCTTTGATAAAGTTGTAGTTGATTTTTTACCACCGTATAACGTGGTTTAGTGGATTTCTGGTTGTTGGGCGCTGTGTAGCGTGTTTATAGTGGATCGCCGATTGCTAGCCACCTTGTAACGTGTTTTTAGTGGATCGCCGATTGTTAGCCACCTTGTAACGTGTTTTTAGTGGATCGCCGATTGTTAGCCACCTTGTAGCATGTTTTTAGTGGATCGCCGATTGGTAGCCACCTTGTAACGTGTTTTTAGAGGATCGCCGATTGTTAGCCACCTTGTAACGTGTTTTTAGTGGATCACCGATTGCTAGCCACATTGTAACGTGTTTTTGGTGGATCGCCGATTGTTAGCCACCTTGTAACAGGTTTTTAGTGGATCCCCGATTGTTAGCCACCTTATACCGTGTTTTTAGTGGATCGCCGATTGTTAGCCACCTTGTAGCGTATTTTTAGTGGATCGCCGATTGTTAGCCACATTGTAACGTGTTTTTGGTGGATCGCCGATTGTTAGCCACCTTGTGCCGTGTTTTTAGTGGATCGCCGATTGCTAGCCACCTTGTAACGTGTTTTTATTGGATCGCCGATTGTTAGCCACCTTGTAACGTGCTTTTAGTGGATCGCCAATTGCTAGCCACCTTGTAACGTGTTTTAAGTGGATTTCTGGTTGTTAGGCACCATATAACGTGTTTTAAGTAGATCTCTGGTTGTTAGATTCTACATGTACATACTAGTAACGTGTTTTAAGTGGATTCCTGGTTGTTAGGCTCTATATGTATATAACGTGTTTTAAGTGGATCTCTGGTTGTTAGTTTCTAAATGTGCATAACGTGTTTTGAGTGGATCCCTGGTTGTTAGGCTCTACATGTATATAACGTGTTTTAAGTGGATCTCTGGTTGTTAGTCTCTACATGTATATAACGTGTTGTAAGTGGATCTCTGGTTGTTAGCCACCACATAACGAGTTCTTAGTGAACCACATATCCATTGGTTATAAGGCACCGCATAAGATGTCATGTGTGTAAGTGGATTACATATCAACCGTCACGGCATAATATGTAGTGAATCACATATCTGCTTTCTGTAGGTCGCATTCCGCATAATATGTTTTATTGGGTCACAAATATACCAACTGTTGGTTCTCTAAGCTAGCACAATACAAAAATGTAAATTATTATTCACCAAGCATTTAATATGAAATATAATATACAACATGTGATTTGCTAAAAGTTAGCACTATAAGTTATTATTCATCGATCATTTAACTGGAAATATCTACATGTACAACGTATGATTTGTTACCATCACGATGAAGGAAGTCACGATGAAACTAACTCACAAAGCATCGAACCACATCCATTCATATACTATTTCTCTTTTCTAGATATTGCTAATAGACTGCGAAGACGAAGTTCTACGCAATGCTTTTGATAGATTTGATGTGGATAAAAATGGCAAAATTACAAAAGAAGAACTTGTGCAAGTCTTGTCCTCATTAGGAATGGACTCGGCAGAGAAAGATGCCAACGAAATGATGGCTGAGGCCGATTTAAATGGCGATGGCGTCATTAGTTTTGAAGGTAATAAAAATATAGATATACAATTTAGTGCGCATGTCGCGTTTCTGGAATAATCTTCATCAGGTACGCTCAAAGTCCAAAGGTTGGAAAGCTAAATAATTTTAAAAGTTTTGGGAGCGAGTAAATCAGTGAGAAATATCGATAAACAGAACTTCAAATGAATAAATTCCAAATGTTGGAAAAGTTTGCTAATTTAATCTATATTAATAAAAAAAAAATTAATAATTATTGTTTCGTATGACACAAAATTCTTGCTCGGGAAGAAACACCTCTCAGTAAATGTAAGGTGGTCGGATAAGGGTTATGGTGCTTAATGCCACTTTCAACAATATTTTAGTTGCAGCTGTCGTCAAGTTTTATTGGTGGAGGAAATCGGAGAAAACGGCCAACCTGCCTGAAGTCACTGACAATTTTTTTCACATAATGTATCGAGTACACCTCGCCTGATCAGAATTTGAACTCACAACGTAAGTGGCGATAGGCACGGATTGCATAGATAGTCATAAATGCAACTACCATACGATTACGACCACATCGACCCCCTAATATGGTTGCTCCTTTGTCGTATAGGCAGACAATAGATTGGAAGGCCTGATAGTTTGAAAGACTTTTAAAGCAAGCAAACCAACGGGTCTAACACAGAATAGACTAATATTACATTTTCATGAGAAAGATTGACATTCAAAGAAATGTTTATCATTAATATGCAATTGTTTATTTTATTCATTCGTTTCAGAATTTGCACTGATTGCTACTGCTCAACGGTAACAGACGATTAACCAAAGACGGACATTATTTAAAAAGTAATCAACACGAACATTGTTTGGTTTACAACATAATCTACATATCTAAACAATTATGTCTGTAGATATATCACATTTAAAATTCCATCAATGGTTATCTCCCCTGTTAATACATTTAAAAGATAAGTTAATATTTGAACATTTCATTGTTGTACTTTTAATGGATAAAATATTACATTAATTAGGAGATAACTGTATTGTATTTGAAAATTTCACGGCATCAATCACAGGCGCTTGTGTAGAGTCAAAAATATGCTCGCTATGTACCTAAAATACCACAAGGCCGGACTCACTCCTACTACCCCTGTCACTTCAACCGCTATTTCCCATGTCAAAATGTCGATAGGACACAAATCGCCGACTGATTTGTGTAGTGAAATGATTTTTCTTCAAGGAAAATCCGTTTTTTATATCTTCCTACCTTCTACACCCCCATACTGATAGATAATCCTCTGAATTTGTTGACACACAACAAATCGTTGGATGCAAAAGCGAAAGTAGGTCGCGTGACGTCTTTCCGCCTTTCGTTCGTACTCGGGTTTTATCTTATATAAATACTAAACACTAGAAATTCCAAATTCAAATTACAAGGCGCCAAAATATGAACTTCTCATGTATGTTTCGTAAGGCAATAATAAAACCCGAGAACGACCGAAAGGCGGAAAGATATACTTTCGCTTTTGCAGCCAACGATTTGTTGTGTATCAACAAAATCGGAGGATTATCTGTCAGTATGGGGGTGCAGAAGGTAGAAAGATATAAAAAACGGATTTTCCTTGAAGAAAAATCATTTCACTACGCAAATCAGTAGGCGATTTGTGTTCTATCGACATTTTGACAGGGGAAATAGCGGTTGAAGTGACAGGGGTAGTGGGAGTGAGTCCGGCCTTGTAGTATTTTAGGTACATAGCGAGCATATTTTTGACTCTACACAAGCGCCTGTGCATCAATTGGAGATTTGATGGTGGCAAATTAATTTAGCGGAGACAGTAAACGGATATATGTGACCATGAAATCGACAATTGATGCCGTGAAATTTTCAAATTAATGCAATACAGTTATCTCCATTCTAATGTAATCATGTGTATAGATGTATATTGCCACATTAATGACAAGATGACGTAAGCGGTAATCAGCTAAAATTCTAAAAAAAAAATATCTCATGCTATTTCAACCGTGGAATTGATAGCGTAAAAATTGCAGCATTAAATCCACAATTGATACCGTGCAATTTTCAAATACAATACAGTTATCTCCATTCTAATGTAATCATGTGTATAGATCTGTATTGCCAAGATGACGTAAGCGGTAATCAGCTAAAATTCTAAAAAAAAAATATCTCAAGCTATTTCAATCGTGGAATTGATACCTTAAAAATTACAGCATTAAATCCACAAGTGATGCCGTGAAATTTTCAAATACAATACAGAACTGTCCATTCTAATGTAATCATGTGCATATAGATCTATGTGTATTGCCACATTTGAGGGCCACAGGGAAGATTAGCTTATTGTTGCTAACTGTGTTACCCTCTTGAAATAGTCATTACTTACTTACTTACTTACTTACTATTATGTACAAGATGACGTAAGCGGTAATCAGCTAATATTCTAAAAAAAATATCTCATGCTAACATATATTTATTGTGAAGCTGTATTTTATGGTATGTATGTGGTGAGACTTTAATAAACTATTGAATCTGAATCTGCTATTTCAATCGTGGAATTGATACCGCAAAAATTACAGCATTAAATCCACACTGATTGATGCAGTGAAATTTTCAAATACAATACAGTTATCTCCATTCTAATGTATATATAATTATGTATATTGTCAAATTATTGACAAGATGACGTGTAGTACGTGCCTTTTTAGGGGTATAAACAAGTAATACTATCTCAGGGTCAAGGTTCTTTATTGGTTACCACAATCAATAATATATTGATATTTAACACTGAAATAATAGAATAAATAAATTAAATAACACATCAATTACAAAACTATCACAGATTTCATTCTAAAACATATTACACAATACAGTGCGATATAATTTGTAATTATATCAAAATTTACCTTCTAACAATGTACGAAATACTTTCTACTATTACGTTTATTAACATAAGTTCTTGTTTGAAACAATGTAATTATGACTGTGTAACAATATACCAATACCAATACCAATATTTATTCCAATTAAGGTCCCTCAAGGGGCAATGACAAATATACATTTATAATTTAAATGCAGTTACAACAATACAGAATGGAGACATATGTTCATACACAAGACAATTCTAACTATTTAAATGATAACATGTTATTGCAAGTGGGCTGTGTTTGGCAGCGCGACCCGAATAGAGGCAAGGATAATGTATAGTAAAAGAGTACATCATATATGGTTGAAGAACTTTTTATTTTTTTATTTTAAACATTGAAGAATGGACTACTTGTATGCGATCACTTAGCTGAAGGAGACACCAGGGGACGGTGCTTAAGAATATAACGTGTTAATATTATACTAATAAATTACAAGTGTTTGGTAACAATATAATTATACCCTTCTGATTATAAAAACATGTATATAAGTATATAATATTCTGTGTATGTATTGTAATATTCAATTAATTACAAACATTATTGATTTAATACACAAGTTTGGTATGTATTCCAGATTTGGTTACAATAAACAAATCTGCCAAGGGAGAATACTCTATATGCATTCTACAAAATTATATACTATAAATACAAGACAAAATCGTTTGTTCATAAAATACATAATAAACGATGTTTACCACTTGTGGAGCGTGTTATACTTGGTGATAAAATAATGGTACAGGACTACATGATTACATTCGATTCTTATACACCAGTTACATCAAGTCCTGTAAACCAAAATTACACATTTATATTAATAATCGGACTAAACTAAACGCCAATACAAGTATACGTGTAACTATAAAAATACATATAAATACAATTCATATATTTGTGTTAATAAATATACAAAGTACTTTTAAAAATTCAATAAACATATTAACGTAGCGAATTGAGCTACTGATTTGTTTACATCTGTATCTTGTCCATTCATCCATGAATCGGACCAAGCGACAAAAAGCTTTCTATCATTAAAATAATAGTGTGTAATTACACGACTAATAACATTTAATAATACCGACCTAGATATAACTGAATTAAATACAATGCACTCATGTCTTTCACTCACTCAGATACACAGTGCTCAGATATTACGGACGTGCGACCAAAAAGGGGGGAGGCTTAATTGGAAAATGTGATATCGTTGTGAAATTTGTAAACGTGAATAAATAATTAGAAACAGTTAAAAGGAGTGCAACTTACAATTGTTACGTGTTATTCTGTCTCAGTTGGTCATTTGTGTGGACAATTTTTATCAAGTCTTCTGTCAAGTATATACGACCAAGTCGCTCAATGTCCAGTGTTCGTCTGTCTAGCCTTGCACGAGGAAATTAATATTTCCCGCCAGACGAAAACAACCAATGAAATCCGTTTCAAATATAACCCCCCATAATTATTTACATAACTTTAGAGTAAAAGGTACTCACAGTAAAGTTAGAAATGTCTAAGGGTAAAACCCTTAATAAAAATACTCTGCAAAAGTTAAATAAATCGTTTGCAAATACTAGTATTAATTTTATTTATAAGAATAACAGACAATTAAATGTATACTAAATATGAATTTAATAAGTGATGAAAATATCACTCTGCTACAGACGTAAGCAGTAATCGGCTAAAATATCTGGTCCATATAATTACCCAAAGGTACCCAAAGGGACCCTATAGCTACCCAAAGGGACCATATAGGTATTCAAAATAATAATTTAAATGTCAAATAAACCCTTTAAATTATATAATTTAGTCACACTTTATGTTCGTCAAAATACAAGCGGTCATTTTTGTCGCCGTATTTCCGTTACTTTCTTTGATGAAGGGCTTCTTAGAAACATTGAATTTCCACTCAACGTCTGTATTGCAGTTCAGTTTTTTTTTATAATTAAATAATTTAGAAACAACGGTTTGGTTTTGACTGACACATTAATCAATATTTATTAATGAATACCAATGATTGGCGATGATTGGCTTTTACGCAGGTTTTGTAGTCCAAGCCGAGCTTATACATATACCAAGCGCTGCCACGCAGTAACTGTTGTTTTTAAATAAATGATTAAACATTAAACTTATTTACTAATATAACAGATACAATTTCATATAAATGTCACTATATTTTTTTCAGTAGACGTAATATACATTTTGTATATCCATTTTAGAAGGTCAAGATTCAGGTCATTAAATCCACGTTTAAAAAGAGTAAATTTAATGTCAAATACACAAATTGATTACACATTCTTATTCCAATGACAATTAAAGTATATTTTATGGTCCCTTTGGGTACATTTGTGGTCCCTTTGGGTAGCTTTGGGTACCTTTGGGTAATTATATGGACCGAAAATATCTCATGATATTTCAACCGTGTAATTGATACCGTGAAAATTACAGCATTGTCCAATCACAACATATTAAAAATACTAATTGGAACATTAGTCATTTATTGGATGTAGCTAAATAAAAATAAACAAAACAACAACAACAACTAACATAAAAAAACCAAAACAAAATCTACAACAAAAACAACAAACAAAAAACACCAAATAAAATTTAAAAAAAATAAAGAAGACAAAAACAACAACAAACAAACAAAAAACATAAAGCAAGAAAAAAAAGAGAAAAACAACAACAAACAACATACACAAACAAAACAAAAACAACAAACAAATACACAAACACATTGTGTTTTTATTTTTTTATAGTGAAAAAATGTATTATTCATCCAACACAGGAAATTGTACTTTTTTACATTTTACACGAAAAATTGTTGTGTATAAGAAAATTTGAAAAAAAAAATGTAATCTTTCAAGAACAGCCATATACCCCTCCACCTCTCTTTGAAAAAGTTTTTTTTTTTCGTTTTTTTTTTCTTTTTTTTTTTTTACATCTGTAGACATTAGCAAATATATATTTTAAAGCGCTGTATAGAATAGATGTTAATAATTTGGTAAGAAGTTTGTGGAGCATTTGGTATACCCGGTAATATAACACTGTTTGCAGGACACTTGTGCAATTAAGGAATCCAGTAGAATAACGGAAGATCCAGTTCTTCATCTTTGGTTGGATTTCGAAAGGAACACAAAATAAACATATGATTGTCCAGGATTTCTTCTTTTGTTAGTGTCATCTAGATATATGTAGGGTTGCCATGTGAATTACCAGTACCTAATAACTAATATCAAGTACTAGTAGTTTATGTAATGTGATATTTACACAAAGACAATATTGTGAAGAGTCTAGTCTACATGGACAAAAGCATGTGGAGGTGAGACAGGTGTTCAGCAACATTTAGATCTTAAAATATCCATATTGTGTGAGTGCTAATTGACCCATGGAGATTTTTTAAATTCTAATTTGTATCAACGACCTCACGCCTTTTTCACGTTTCGCCCATTGTCTGGCATAATCTTCGACGGAACACAATGTTCAACGGAAAAAAGGACAAAAGAACAAACAACGAGATACAAAACACCACACAGAAAACTGAAGACTGAGCGACACGAACTCGCTAAAAACCAGGGGTGAACTCAGGTGCTCCGGAAGGGCAAGCAGTTCCTGCCACACTTGTGGCATATCCAAACACCATTCTTAGGTTTCAATTTCATTACATGAATTCTATTCAGAAGACAATCATTTGAATATTTTGCACCTGCGCGCTGCATTGCGTTATTTTAAAGATCATTTGACAAAGTATTTGATTTTTGAGAACCACCAACCATAGGCAAGCAACTGATAAACTTTATCACTTGCAGCTGCGAGCCGAGTGCACATTTTTTGTAATTTACAAAGTCGGGCACGAACCCACGTCGTATTGTATGACAAAGGAAAAATGTTGCATAAAACAAACCAGGCTAACTATGTCTCATTTCTTTGTACTTTTTTTTGTCTCGAATGATATTGAAACGAGTTAAGGACCTAGTAATGAGAGTACAAATACATGTGCAGTACATATGACAACATTTACATGGGAACAAAAGGGGTTGCTTTGTAAAAAAAAAAGCAAGACCAATTGTTCACTATAACTGTCAAGGGTATTACCAGCTACAAACTGTACTCACACGGCGAGATCTCCGGGTACTCCGATTTCTTCCACCAATTAAACTGACCGCCACGATATAGCTGAAATATTATTGAAAGTGGCGGTAAACACCATAACCATAACCAGATGACGAAAGCCTCAAGTTAACTTTAGAGCAAATAAAATCCATAGACCCATCAACCCAGATGCCAAAAATAACTACAGTAGAAGAAAACAAAACTTAGCATCAACAAAAAGGACACACAATGGGTTTAGGTTTATGGGTGCTTACCGCCACTTTCAACAATATTTCAGTTATAATGTGTCAGCCAGTATTATTGGTGGATAAAACCGGAGCACCCAGAGAAAACCGCCGACATACCACAAATCACTGACATCTCTTATCACATAATGTGGTATCGAGTACATTTCGCCATGGGCGGGATATGAATTCACAAGATTAGTAGTGATATGCATTTATTACATAGTTAGTTGTAAATCCGACTACCATACGTTCTTGACCACGATGAACTCAAGTACACACAATACATTGGCATAAAGAAATAATAGGAAAGAGGAAAAACAATGGTCTACAAAATACTGCATAGAAACTAAAGCTTGAACAACACGAAATTCGTTGCCTCTCCTTGTAGAAGAACATTCATGACCTTTTCAGATTATCTTTCTGTGGTCAATTTCACAAAAAAGTCGCAAGTCTAAGATCAGTCGTAAGTGTGAATTTCTAACAATCAAAAGCTTGGAAATCACACTTACGATAACACTTACGATTAATCTTAGACTTACGACTTTTTGTGAAATCGACCCCTGGCCTGTTAGCAATCGAGAGCTTTAAGGCACAAAACCTTTTAAAGATAGTTGAAATTTATAAATTAATTATTATCATATGAAAAGAATAACATAATATACAATGTATATAATAAGAAATCAGAGCAACAAATGCTTAAATATTCATATTAAAAATAATAAGTATATGTGAATATCATACAATACAAATGAAAATATACGGTGAAGACCTGGTAAATTTATAACCTGTGTCTAATCCTTTGTCTGTGTAATTGCTTGACAACAAAATATGTTTGCAACATGAATGCATTCTTTTCCTTTGACCTTTTTATGGTTAATATACCAAAATGCAAGCAACGGCTAAGAACTACGAAATAATACACTCAGATACCAGATATTGCACACTTTAAATCCAGGTTGTAGTTTTATTACACTCAGAGAGTCGTGCAATAATCAATGACCTAATTATGATATTGCACGGCTTCATGTTACTCGGAAAACCGCGGTATAAATATTACTTAGTGTAAATGGAAAGATATTGTTTGACTAAGATAAAATTATCATACATTGTAAAGCTATCATGGTAACTATAATGTACATGTCAACAGTCAATATAGGTCCAGTATTGGTATTGATATCTCTCCCTCTAATTATATCAGCAGCTTTCTCGGCTATCATCATTGTTGGAGCATTAATATTACAGGAAGTAACATGCCTCATTACAGAAGAGTCAACAACTCTTAGATTGTGTATTCCCTTTACTCTGAAAAAGTCATAAAACATTAGTAGCATATATCGAACAATCGATTATCGATATCTCGAACTCTGATAACCCGAATTAAAATTTCAGTCCGTTCATAGTAGCTTTTAGCTTGGATGATTAGTCATGAAAAAAATGCTTAAACAGTGATGGTCATCAATTCCAATTAACTAACATCAACTCATCAATTTTGCAGCTATATCATGCGAGAACAAGTTAATTTTCAATGGGATGATGATGAGGTCCGCTTTGTACCAGACCAACACGCTTAGTTGGATTTTTATAGTGCTAGCTCACTGAAACAAAAGCCCACAGATAGACATGTCGTCCCACCCTGACACTTTAGCCTGAAATCCGAGCCAACCAGTCTTTGCTCTCCTAAATGCTGCATGCTTACCAGAGAAGCAACAATCACCAATTGTATAGCTTTGGTTATACCCGATCGGGGTTCGAACCCAATATCTACCGCACTCGAGGTGAGTACGGCACGCTAACCATTACACCACCAACGTGGTTGTGTTGTTATATGAAAACCCTCGAATAAAATACATATAACATATCAGAAAATATATGCACTCATTCATACTTCGATAATTATATCTTGACATTTAAAGTATAATGATGCCGGAATGATGGAAAGCCATAGAACTGAAATTGCAAAACCTAAACCCAATACAACATGTTACAGCAAGTTAGGCTAAAATATACCTTAGCTGTGGATCAACTACTGAAGTTGAATCATCAATGGATCCCATCCTACATGTTCCAATCTGGTGATTTCCCGCCGTGGCAAAATTGTATATCATGCATTTCCAGTAGTCATCAGTGTCAAAGGTCAACATACTACACTCCTCTTTACATGCCTCTTTGATAAACACAGCACCAATAGAATGCCATGCTCTGTTGTCAGAAAACCGTTGTGCAAATCGAATAACTGAAAAATTATTAATACACAAAAATGTACATGCATTATCAATGCAATTAAAATAAGGACACGCACACTACTTAAGTCAGATGAGATAATAGAAGCCAAGCGAGTAATTGTAAGCTATATCATGGCGACAACAAGCTGCATAGCGATGAGATGATGACGATGTCCGCTTTCTACAAGATCAACACCATTCGCAAGATTTGTACAGTGCTAGCTAACCGAAACAGCAGTCCAGTGGTAGACATGTCGCTCCACTTAGACACATCATCCAGATTCTGGGCCAATTGGTCTTTGATCTGACTCCTTATTGTTGAGTACATTAAGTATGACCAGGACACCAAGACGTGAACACCGATGACATATATAATACATACGGATGGCATATACAATACATACGGATGACATATATAATACATACGGATGGCATATAAAATGCATACGGATGACATATATAATACATACGGATGGCATATAAAATACATACGGATGACATATATAATACATACGGATGGCATATAAAATACATACGGATGACATATATAATACATACGGATGGCATATAAAATACATACGGATGATATATATAATACATACGGATGGCATATAAAATACATACGGATGACATATATAATACATACGGATGGCATATAAAATACATACGGATGACATATATAATACATACGGAAGGCATATAAAATACATACGGATGACATATATAATACATACGGATGGCATATAAAATACATACGGATGACATATATAATACATACGGAAGGCATATAAAATACACGCGGATGGCATATAAAATACAAACGGGTGGCATATAAAATGCATACGAATCGCACATATCCGTTACGATTTTCGCATATAAACAAGGTTCGGTTCGTATTTGCCTCCAGATGTTTGTAGGAGCGCTCATGTATATTTATGTTGTTTGCGTTTGCTTGTGTATAGTGGTGTCCAACACATATTGTGTTGTGTTTTTCTTCGTCTTCTGTACTTTATGTTGCCAGTTTCTTTGGATTGTCCATTTTTGATTGCACCTTCGGTATTCTCTAACGTTTATATACGACTTATGTGGAAACTTACGCTTAAGTAACATATCAGCATCTTCTGAGTAGGACAGATATTTTGGATCAATTAATAAAGGATCAATCGGATCTTTACTCTGGAGTTGAACATTTCCACGGCTCTTAGGATGTAGTAGAGTAAGCAACAAACTGAATCCTTTCTTTACTGAACGATGCTTCTTGTCATTTATTAGCTTAAAAAAAGAATCTATTATTGTTACAGAAAGTCAACATTTTCTTGTTTTTGCAACAGAGTTTCAAAAAAGGGTTGATTGATTGATTGATTACTTGATTGGTGTTTAACGCCAACTTTAAAAAAAGGCAAAATACAAAAATGAAACAAACAATGGTGTGATAAAAATACAGATATATAATTGAGTACGCACCATGCGTTTCTGGAATTAATGTCATCAGGGACACTCATAGTCGAAGCCTTGGTAATATATGTCTTTAGGCTTAACAAAAGAAACCACATGGTCTAAACATTATAGCCACAATTGACTAATATTACCTATGTTTGAGGGAGTAGAAGTCTAGTTTTGACTAATATTACTTATGTTTGAGGGAGTAGAACCCTAGTTTTGGTAATATGTATATTCTATAGAACTGTCAAATTATATTATGTGTAATTAATGAAGATTGCATAACTGAGAAGATGGCTGTAGTTTCCTAATTATTAATTGTTCAACCTTAATAGCTGTCCGGGAGTCGTCGTGGTCGTGATCGTATGGTAGTTGGATTTACAACACCCTATGCAATCAGTACATATCACTACTAACGTTGTGAGTTCGAATCCTGCTCATGGAGAGATGTACTTCGTACAACATTATGTGAGGAAGTTTGTCAGTGACTTGCGACAGGTCGGTGCTTTTCTCCGGATACTCCGGTTTCCTCCACAAATAAAACTGACTGCCACAATATAACTGAAATATTGTTAAATATTAAATAAATAAATAGCGTTATATACCATAACTACTTTTCCTTCAAAAATATGGGTAATTCATGTAGATTTTATAACTGATATGAAGTCTGTATTTTTTTTATTATTAATTTTCTAATGTTGATATCTATCCGTTCGTATGGAATCTCTGATTCGATATTGATATATGTTCTTTAACATGTTAAAATCATGATGCCTAAGACTGATAATGATAGTGAGCATATTTCCCTAGTCATGCATATTTGTAAGGTTTGCTAAGATTATACTTACCTTGTCTATTAATCTTTTATGCGAACATTTAGTTGATCCACTAATAGTTACAGAGAATCCTATCATAAAATCTGGATACGCGGTATCATCGCTGTCATCGAAGCGGTAAAATAAATTCCCTGCTTTCGATGTCCGTGCGTATAAACCTGAAACACATTTTAACTAGTTAAATATAGAAATCGAAAACACATTTTAACTAGTTAAATATATAAACCTAAAACCAATTTTAACTAGTTAAATATATAAACCTAAAACATATTTCAACTAGTTAAATATAGAAATCGAAAACACATTTTAACTAGCTGAATATATAAACCTAAAACCAATTTTAACTAGTTAAATATATAAACCTAAAACCAATTTTAACTAGTTAAATATATAAACCTCAAACACTAGTTAAATATATCAAGTACATACATTTCCTTTTTTATGCTTCATGCTTTAGTGAATATTCGATTAGATACTAAAAATGACGTCCGCTTTGTACTAGACCAACAACCTTAGTTGAATGTTAACGGTGCTAGGCTGATTCCTAGCTCTTACTCCTTTATACTGTGTGTATAACAATACAGTAACAACAGAAAACTAAAGATTGAGCCACACGAGCTCTACTAAATTCATAGGGTCAGCTCATACGATCCAGAAGTGTAAATAGTTTCTGCTCCAATAGTGGTACCCGTCATGATGATCATGGTATACCTTACGGTATAATAATGATCAACAATTTAGTATAATTAAGCGACATTAAATATCACTTTTCTGTATTTACGGAATTAAATAGATCAGCATGCAGGAAGATCAAAATCCACAGTTTCCTGCAATACGAGTGCATAAAGTGCTATAATTTTGTACACTACCAGAACGTAGAGATTGATAGTGTCTTCTATTTACAGGAATAAAAACAACTGTTTCTTGAACTTAGCGGAACATTAAGATCAGTAAGCTTGTATTTACATATACAACTTTATGTTCCACATCTTCGTTCGCTGGTGGAACATATAAACGGATATTTTCAGGTATCCATTGGATCATGAAGATCATACATTTATTTAATACGCCACTATTTTAACAACATATGATATTTTTATTCAAAATGCTTGTTACATTCGTATTTCAAAAGCTCAAGCTACTTATGAAATATTTCATGTTAATATTTTCTTAATTCCGTCACTATTTATTGAAGTGCTTGTACCAGGTCAGGAAAGATGGTCATGGATATATGTGCGAGGAATGTCTCGGTCTATGAATTTGCAATATTGGACTTTAGAACTGTTCCGACAGTGCGGTATTTTTTGTCTATGTTTTATTTATTTTATTATTATCTTTCTTACCTTTCTTCTGTAAGATATAATTTAAGATTTCCCCCGGATCCTTCTTGTCATCCGAGTCTATATTTAGAGATGTATTTATAGAATAATATAGATGATACTGCAGGTGCTCTTGTAACATTTTTCCGACAGGTAAATCAGCTTTCAAAGGAATCTATAGAATAGATACAAGAAATAATAGTTTGAAGATATCAAAGGGGTAATCAGAAACCGTATATCGAAGGACAGACAACACAATGGCCAAAAGAAAAAGTACAAAAGGAGAAGCAACAATCTACAAAACATACACATAAAACTAAAGATCGAGTAACACGAACCCCCCACTCCACAACTTGTCAAAATACCAGACGTAATTTAACACTGGGAGAATGTATCGCGCTATTAAAGTACAAAGTTTTCTTCATCAGTTTCTTATTGGCAACATATTGCTCGGAGAGGTCGCTGATGACCTGTTGCAGGGCAAATGTTTTTCGTATCTATAAAATCTCTCTATTGCCACATGTGGCAATCAAGACATCTGATCATAAGAGAGGCCCATGGTCATCAATATAACTGATCTATTTGTTTGTGAACTCATGAATATTCATGTAGCTGAAATACTGTTCACGTGATGCTTAACATCAATCAATAATTTGTGATGCAATTAATTATTTAAAAGAGATCTCGTATCTATAACCTCAGCTCATTGTAGAATATAACATTTGTAAAATAAAATCTGTGATCATGCTGTTCTTGAAATAAGCTAGTCACGTTAAGGTTTAGCTAATGGTGTTTAACGCCACTTTCAACAATATTTCAGTTATATCGTGGCGGTCAGTTTTATTGGTGGAGAAAACCACGGACCTTCCGCCAGTCACTGACAAACTTTTATCACATAATGTTGTATCGAGTAAACCTCGCCATGAACGGGGTTCGAACTGACAACTTTAGCGATGGTAGCCACTGATTACAGAGGTAGTTGTAGATCCAACTACCATACGATCACGACGGTCACTACTACTCACTTTAAAGCTTTTCAGATGTTCCTTTGGTCCAATCCCAGACAGAAGTAGAATATGTGGTGAACCGAATACTCCTGCAGAGAGTATTACCTCTTTACGAGCATACACTGTGTAGTTGATTCCATTCCTTACTATGTTGACACCATGTGCTGAACTATCTCTTAACAGAATCTATTAAAGTTGCAAATTGAAAAGTACAAAAAAGATGCAAAAAGTAACTACAAAAAAAAAGAAAAAAGAAGAAGAGCACTGCTGAAAGAAAATAAAAAAAAGTATTTTGTTTTAAGTTGCTTAGTGTAGTAGTTCTTATGCATCAAGTATAGGACTTTAACAAACTTGGTTGCGTTTTCAAATATAGGCATACTAGTATATTAAGAGTGAGTGAGTGATAATTGTTTTACGCCAAGTGAGCAATTTATCAGATATATATCATGGCGAGAATAAATTACCTTTCGATGAGATTATCTCGCTTTTTACCACACCATCAAGCTTAGTTTGATTTTTATAGTGTTAGATCACTAATACAACAGTCCACTTGGACACATTATAGTAATTCCGATGTCAACCATTCTGTGTTCATATTCCTTAATGTTATTGGCCTCGTGGAGAAGCAGCAAACGGCAAATTCTAATATGACGCCGTGTTATCGTCAGTTCATATAATACTCAACAACAACACTTTTAGCGCAAACGCAGTAATGGTGTCAATTCGACTATTCCGTGTACCCTCCCGCTGTGAAATTACAGTGACGACAGAGTGTAAACAAACAAAACACCGGCATATAACGTATTTTTAAAGTCCTTAAAAAAAACCCAACATAATTTTAAAAGTTTCTGTATAAAATCCTACAAGGTCGTTTCCGTGAGGTCATACACAACAACTACACATACAAAAAAAATTCCGGAAAAAATACTTAAGACAACCATCTATCGACTTTGACTTTTGTAATTTATCGTCATCCTGTGACGTAGTTTACAAGGGACGCTGGTGATATTGACACAAGTTGGTTACTGATTTTTTTCTCGATTTTTTGAGTATTTTACTTGTTTAAGTAGCTAAATGCAAAATACCATCAAATTGGAAAGTATCAGTAACTTAATTACATCACCGTCTAGTTATCGATGAAGGAAAAAGTACTGTAAACAATAGGAATGTTCGCCAATCTCATTAGTGATGTCATATTCACTAATTTGCATGTCATTAAACAAATAATTGGTTGGCAGTAAAACAATAAAGTAATTGACATGAAAGTAAGCAATTTTTAAACTTTTATAACTTTTGTATTTCCAAACCAATGTTTGTTCTGTTAATTGTTGTAGAGACTTAAGAAAATTCGTATTTTTTCAGTCAGTTTACATTTTTTTATTTTGATATGATAAATTCATAATTCTAATATGAAATAATGCATTTTTACGCTTTAAAACTAAATAAAACAAGAT
>MJUT01052010.1:409533-422215 GCA_002080005.1 Gigantidas platifrons
AAATCTTATTGTAAAATATTAATTGAACTGAAAGATGCCAGAAACAAATAATCTAGCTGCGGAGCCGTAGTTCTTTATGTTCCTTTTTTTTTGGGTCCGGTTCCGCAGCTACAAATAATCTTACCCTGCAGTTTTTAACAAGATTTTTTGGGTAGAATTTTAGATTGAAATGCCGACTTCTCATGTCTATAAAAGAATAATGATTCTTTTTCTGAGTGAAAACAAAATTCTGTCTTGGGAGATATAGCACCCTCCGTGAAAATTAAATGGTCAGTCCCTTATAATTGGAGGCTTTGTACATACACAAATGCAGAGATTATCTCACTTGTGTGATTTTCGTTGTTATTTTTTCAACGAGCAAATTTGTATTACCTAGAAAAGTTCATAAGTTTTTGTAAATTTACAAATTAATACATACATTTTCAGGGCACCTGAGTTTTTTTTTTCTGTGTAGTGTTTCGTAGACAATTGCTTGCCATTTTGTCCCTTTTCTTTTGGCCATTGTATTGTCTGTCCTTTTTCAATTTACGGATTCTGCTTATCCATTTGATGTTTTCCAACTGTATTAAGGTACCAATTATCAATTAGAAGGAACTATCAATAAAATAAATAAAAAAAAAAGAAAAACAGAAATGAAAATAACGAACAGTATGACTCTTACAAAGTCCCAGAAATAAGACCCATCGTTATTATATCCTGCTCCATGAATGCCACCTGTTGTGTATGATGACGCGATCATTATCACTTTTACGCGTTGATTCATTTGGAAGTGTAATGTGGCAGTGACGAATCCGTATATCGTTGACAATCAGAAATCCTAAAGAATGCGTATCAAAACAAATGCAGCATGATTACGTTGCAATACATTTTTGATTTTTATTTAAATTAACAGATTTAAGGAATTACTGTATTTTATTTAAATAATTGTCGGCGTCAATTTGGGATATGATGGTTTTACTTAGGGACGCGTAGCAGAGCCAGTCTAATGACTTCTGATTACTACCCCTTTGGAATGGATTAAAAAAAAAATATTTTTCTTTGCAAATAACCGACAACAATAAAACAATGACCAGGTCGTCAATACTTTGTCTTCCCCTTTTACTTACCTACAATATAATCGTAGTAATCTTTGAATGGCTTGTCAAATATTCCATCCGGGTATTTTTCAACCGGAAGTATTGTCGACAGATAAGAAACAAGAGTCGTGTTCGTAAGCAATGAAAGAAGTGGAGCACCCAGAAACATGGCGTTGTTTCACTGAAAATAAAATTGATAGATAACATGAATCTGGTCAATAGTCCTAATGTTATAGGAATAAACCGACAATGTGCTGATAAAAGCGTGAATATCTAATTTAGTGCGCATGACGGGTCTATGGTATAACCTTCATAAAGTACGCCTAAAGTCAAAATATTTGCAAGCCAAATAATTTAAATTAGGCATAAACAGTTTATGATAGGAAAAAATAGCTAAATCATCTATGCCTGAGGGATGAGAACCTCAGCTATATCATGGGGGTCAGTTTTATTGGTGGAGGAAACCGGAGTACCCGAGAAAACCACCAACCTGCCGCAAGTCACTGACAAACTTGAGTTACTAACGAACGTGTAGACTAAATCGTATTAGAAAATTATCCCTCGATGCAAATTACTAATTTAAACGATTTTTGTGTTTGATGTTGTGATCTCCATCATCTTAAAGATCCATATCACCTGATATATCTTTTATATACAGTATAATGTTTGGCTAAAAGGAAGGACATTCACTGAAGTGTAATCTATGGATAGCTACGAGAAGTCGAGCACGTACATTGAAGACGATATTTACTATTATAATCATATAGTAAGGGTTTGTTTAATGGGGAAAATATAAATATAGCGTAAAGATGGTAAAACTGGTGTGACCGTACATTCACACTATAAATTAACACTGTACACTGTATCCTTGGCCTTCCAACACCTGAGTTCACCCCCCGAATCTTAGTGGCATCCGGGTTGCTCGATCTTTGGGTTTTGGTGTTATTTTGTGCATCCTTGTTTGTCCCCTTGTCCATTGTATTGTGTGTGCTTAAATCTATGGCTTCTCATTTCTTTAGTATATACATGTATATTCAAACTTGTCTTCTACAAAACACTACACAGAAAATTAAAGATTGAGCGACATGGACCCCAACCACTAAGAACCGGATGTGAACTCAGGTTCTCCGGAAGGGTAGGCAGTTCCTACTCCACAGGTGTAAAAATATGTTTCAGTGATCACCTGGTCCAGAGGTCTACTGGTTCGCGATCGTAGTCATGTGATATTTACATCTAAATAAAACGTAAATATCTGACTTAGTGCGCACGACGCGTGTCTGAAATACGCTTCTCATGGTACGCGCTCAGCGTCAACATAATGCACAGCCAAATAAATTAAATCTATGTAATATGTGTCTCACTACTAACGCTTACGAATTCGATAGCGAGGCGAAGATGGTTGGCTTTGTGTGTCTTTTGGGTTCTTGTGTCCTCCACCAATAAAACTTATCAATAAGGAATGAGATGAAACACAAAAAATTCCACACAGTCAAAACAGTTAAAAAATCGAATGATCGTAGAAACATGGGCGAAAGCGATAGCCCTAATGCATATGCATATACATATACATACATGACCGGTCACCTGTCTGGCTTGGTACAGACACTTCAATAAAGAGTGGCGGGTTATTATAGTTGAAGGTATCGTCTACATCCATAGTCCAAATATGAAATAAATTAACTTTCCCGATAGTGGACCATATTATGAAAATAGGATTTTATTTTTTATAGCTAAAACATATGCAATATTACTTTTAATTAAAACATTTCTTTAATATATATTTTTTTTCGACAGTACGCCTTTAATTTTTATTTCATAAACAACCGCTTTCCATATGTTTAAATAATAATAATGTTGTTGTTCTTTTTTTCAATACACATCTTTAAGCGATAATAGCATAAATGTTGAAAGTTTCAAGGTTAGCAATAAATATTTACTTACATTTGCAGAATAGGAACTCCAATCAAAGCTAATGCACTTTTAAACAACCCCAAGGAAGTGTAAATAAATATGTTTTCAACATATGATTTACCTACAATAAGAGATGTAGATTATATACTTATTATTTAATAAGATACACAATAACGCATAAGTGTTTATAGTGTATAGTATTATGATGTGATGGTATAAGTGTAATATAAAAAACACTTCATTTCCTATTTAAATCATTTACACCTTTTTAACGAGACAGATAGTACATGTGTAGATGTTTGAGAGTGCACGGTACATTTCTTGAATACCTCTCGTCTGGTACGTTTCAGGAATACCCCTCCTCTGGTACGTTTCGGGAATACCCCTCCTCTGGTACGTTTCGGGAATACCCCTCCTCTGGTACGTTTACACTCACATATTGGAAAAGCAAATGATTAAAATAAAAAAAGGAAACACATAAACATCGGTTAATGTTATTTATTACTTGAAAAATAATTTTATCCTGCAATGACAGCATTTACCGACCAATATTTTATTTTATATTGGTCAGTTATAAATAGAATAAAATTTTATATTTGGCAAACTCTTCGGGGCACATTGGGGGGATATTGTTTTCAAATACATACACAAAATTATTTCAAATACTTTTATCATCGTCCAGTAAACGTTTATTTACGATTTAAAATTGCAGGATAAATACAATACATGTGCACTGTCGAAACATATAGGTAAATATGTATATTCGGCGCGAAACGGGGGAAAAGGCTCGGTGAAGCCTCGCCTTTTCCTCCGTTTCTAAGCCTCATACACATATTTCCTGTATGCTTCGACAGTGCACAAGTATTGTATATATATTATTTAGGAACTGTATATTTTAATATTAGGGTTATGGTGTTTAACGCCACTTTCAACTATATTTCAGCTATAACGTGGTCGTCAGTTTTATTGGTGGAGGAAACCGTAAAACATGGAGGAAACCACAGACCTGCTAAGATACGTGTCACTGACAAACTTTATCACATAAAGACCTGCTAAGATACGTGTCACTGACAAACTTTATCACATAATGTTGTATCCAGTATTCTTCGCCAGAAGAGGGATTAGAACTCACAAGTTTAGTGGTGATAGGCATTGATTACACATGTAGTTGTAAATCCAACTACCATACATTATTATCAAGACAACGACGATCCCCAGAGACTGGTCACCTGTGACAATGACGTAAATATAATAAAACAAAGATTTTCATGGAATCTCGTGGCAATTCCGCCATTTATTGCGAAAGCATATGATGCCCAATTAATACACAATATTGTTTTGTTTGGTTTCAACAAGGGTTTTCAACTGATTGTCCTATTTATTTCACATTTTGATATACATGTCTGAAAGTTTAACACAGTGTTAGAGTTAGATGGTATAACTGACATTATATAGGTGTGGGTGTTGGTGTGCGTACGTTCCTGTGTGCATGTGTGCGCGCGTGTGTGTTTCTGTGTTTGGAGCTTGTATGAGTATACAAAAAAAAGACAATCTAGAGAAACTGGCATCGTAAAATACACAAGACATAAGATGATGAAAAAGAAAACGAAGACGAAAACGCAACACAATATGTGTTGGACATCACAATAAACAAACAAACAAACATAAATAACGTAAATAAGACATGCGCCTTCCTACAAACAACTGGAGATAAAGACGAACCAAACATCGTTTTATGCGGAAATCGTAACGGACATCACAACACGGAACTCAGAACGTTAAGACACATAATTGTTCAACACAAAAAAATACAAGACATGAGCAACACGGACCCCACCAAAACACTGTGTGTGAACTCAGATGCTCGTGAATGGTAAGTAGTTCCTGCTTCTTATAAGACACCCGTCATGTTACTCATATATTAATAACGTATAGTCCAATTAAAGTCTTGGTAGTGATAGAGGAAAGAAAACATCCTACGTAGAAAGAAATAGAAATAAAGGAAATATTTGAGTAACAATGTTTTCAGATTCCATGCCTGTAATCAAAAATGGTGACCCGTTATTAGTTTTCCCCTTCATAATCCATTACATGTTTTATCAATTTCAATCAAAGAAGTGCAACTCCTATAATTTATTGAAATAAAGGTCGGGTTTAATTCAAATTATATACATGTAACGAAGCACTCGCAGTCCTACTGAGTAACAATACATTGTTAATGGTTGATCCATTACATTATTTTATCTATAACAATTACAATTTATCCATATACATCCTCAAACATAGTGCCACATGCTTACTTTATTGTGTATATATTGTTTGCAAGCTTTTTTTCGTTATAAATATAGGTAAAATACAACTTACTTGACGTTAATCAACAATCACTTATTCGATCTAAAGCATAATATCTACTGTGAATTAATTATTATTCGTGTATTTCGTGGATAGAACCTCGAAATGAAGAATTCAACGAGTACTTGTCACCGTATATATATTATATACAATTGCTGTCTCACCAACAAATTGAAAAGGGTCTCGTTGTTTTCTAAATAAATAAACATAATAAAACTGGCTGTTGCTCAGTCTTATTTGTAAATTATCATAATTTTCTTATGTTCGTATAAAACAAAGTTTTCAAGCGTAACTAAAATACATTCGATTAAGGAAGAAGAAGAAGAAGAATATATCACAGAGATCAGACACGGACAAATTCCAACCATTACAAAAGACACATGCGATTTTATGGATTTAGATATACCATGGCAAAAGGCGACTTTTCTTCCCAATCATCAATATTCACTTTGCGGGTGGCGATGTCTTTCTGCTAAGTACGCAGCTTTAAGGAGCACAAGCAAAAACTAGTAGGTTCGGAATCAATGTGTCCGAGAGGAGAGACATGTCTAGCCAGTGAACTGTTGTTCTAGTGAGCTAGCACTATTAACATACAATTAAGCGTGTTGGTCTTTGTTTGAATCTGTATTGTCATTGGAGATCCTGAATCTGTATTGTCATTGGAGATCCTGAATCTGTATTGTCATTGGAGATCCTGAATCTGTATTGTCATTGGAGATCCCACTATCAACTGGGGGAGATTAGGAACCCACTTTCAGCAATATTTCAGCTATATCATGGCGACCAGTTTTAGTGGTGGATGAAGCCGGAGTACCCGGAGAGAACCACCGACCATGGGCAAGCAACTGGTAAGCTTTATCACTTGCGGCTGCGATTCGAGTGCACTTTTTTTTTGTAATTTACAAAGCTGGGCGCGAACCCACGCCGTATTGGTGATATGCTTGTATGAGTTGTTAGATCCAACGACCTAACTCATTGAGCCACCCGGGCCCCTCAAAACATTAAAGATTGAGCAGCACAGTTCCCACTAAAGTGGGAGGCATCAAGGGCCCTGAAAGGACGAGAATTTGCTGCTTCCCTGATGGCACCCGTTGTGTTACTCTTGTTCAAAATCCTCTTATTTTGTCATGCTACTGAATTAAAGAAAATAACTATCATACAAATTAAATAAACAACTGTAGCGATTACATCTTTACGTTAAGAGTTGCTTCCCTTTTATCACAGTTTAACAACATAGTGAATGTTCATGATCAGTTTCACAGCATTTACTGTTTCTCTATATTTTCACTGCATCCTGATCTCAATAAGAAATGTTTTGTTAAAATACGATAACATAGTATACAAAGACAGTGTACAATTCACAAATACAGAATAAAAATCAACGGACAAGAACAAGACAAAAAACACGGAGATAAAATATAGTACAGTCAATATATGAGTATCCACACAAAAAACAAACATAGAAAATGGTCACTTCTATCGACACCGACGTGAAGTCTACGATACGATAACTAGTGAATTAGGAGATACCTACACTTACATAGATGACTTTGAAGTACTGATACGTGTATCTTCAAGTGAAATACGGGGGCCCGGGTGGTTCAATGAGTTAGGTCGCTGCCTCTAACAACTCATACAAGCCTATCACCAATACGGCGTGGGTTCGCGCCCGGCTTTGTAAATTACAAAAAAGTGTTCACTCGACTTGCAGCCGCAAGTGATAAAGTTTACCAGTTGCTTGCCCATGGTCGGTGGTTCTCTCCGGGTACTCCGGCTTCCTCCACCACTAAAACTGTTCGCCATGATATAGCTGAAATATTGTTAAAAGTGGCGTTAAAACACCAAAAATCAAATCAAATCAAGTGAAATAAAACTTGGTATTTAACAAAGTGAAATAATAACGTTTATGTTACTTCACTGGACAATGGATCTGTGTTTTTTCAATGACAGAGGGATATGCTACTGCTGTTTCCTAAACAAGGAAGAAAAGCCATCCATCGTTAATATCTACTAGTCTCTACCTTTGCGTGATTTGTGTGTCGCATAAGCTGCTACTATTTGCCTTGGAATCGGAAATATTTTCTCAACGACCATTTCATACGATGAGAACTTTAATTGCTAATTGCGTTCGTCCCTTTTTATAGTAATACGCAATTGAGTTTCAATTACGAACTTTTTCAAATCACGAAAATGTCATAATTGTGAAAAATAGGTAATATAATTACACTTTTGGCATTCCTATAATGTTCTCAGCATGCAGGGTATTTCATCAAATACATGCGCAAGCATACAGTTATCATAGTACAGTTTAATATCGACAGGATTGTGTCATTTGTTTAAATTTGTTTACAGTCTGACGGTAATAAACTCTGTTTAAATATGACATAAATGGGAAAGGAATGTACACCCCGCGAAACGAAAAACGGAAATATTAAAGTTAATAGACTTTTGCGTACATAATTATGCAGAAAGAACGGGTATTAAAAATTTCAAAATGGATCTATGGAAAAGCAATTTTAAAAATGAAAGGAGGTTCACGATTCATAAAGAACAAAGGATTTTCCGTTCTTTGTAAAAATTAATTTGCGTCCTCATGATAATTCTTTTTAAATGCAATTTCTGTGGAATAAAATTTTATTTATTTTGAGTCATATCGTCAATTTGTTTTGAATAAAATGCAGATGTTTTTTTAATTGTATTTGTTGAAACACTTCTGTGCAATTTTAATGCCATAATATAAAATATGTTTCATTTTTCTTTTCTTTTGTTCTCACTTCTGTTATATAGAAATCATTTAAACTCTCCGTGGGTCATAATTATATATATTATATTATATTATTATATATACCATGGATCTTACGAATTAACTTATTTAAACCAACAAATCCGAAGGATGAGTTGGTTTAAATAAGTTCATGAGTAAGATCCATGGTATATATGTTTTGTAACAGAAATTACATGATCACGTCAAAATCATGGAATAACATCAAGATCTGACGTCAAAATGATGGACTAATAGATCTATGACATCAAAATCATGGAATAACATCAATATCTTCATGTTAGACCATGGTTTGTAAAAGTTCACTGTTTTTAAGTTGATTACTGTATAAAATCATCAAAGGAAAAATGCGTATTTATGTTACAATTTTGATTAAACAATATGCATATACAATGAGATATATTCAAAGTATAGCTCTTTATCAGCATACTTCCGTTAACAGGGGCCACCGTGGTCGTGATAGCATGGTAGTTGGATTTACAACTACCTGTGCAATCAGTGCCTGTCACCACTAATGTTGTGAGTTCGAATTCCGTTCATGGCGAGGTGTACTCGATACAACACTTTCTGATAAAGTTTGTCAGTGGTTTTCTACGAAAACTCCGGTTCCTTCCACCAATAAAACTTACTGCCACGATATAACTGAAATATAGTTGAAAGTGGCGTTAAATACCATAACCCTACAGCCAAGGTATTAATATTCGATTTCGATAACAGATTTTTAATCGACCGAAATAACAGTCACATGACCGCAGCAGACGTAGACAAGACCGACCGTAAAAGTGTTTAGGGATGTGGGGACTCATGCAATACAGAAACCAGATTATTATTATTATTTTTTTTTTAAATATCAACAATTTTTCTGCAAATATACTAAAATTTCTCCTTGAAAACTCTCCGGTCAGCTTATTTATATAGTTCCATCTTAAAGGTTAATTAATTATTGCTTTTAAAATTTGTTGTCAGAATATTTTATTCAGAAAAAAAAATCATAGCCCCTCCTCACTTAAAAGTTAAATGATCTTTCCTAACAAACACTGTGTAGTCAACGACCAATATTACCGGTGACATAAAAACTGATATGAAGAACCAACTCAACATCAAGTCAAACAAATGGTCACTGGCGAGAAACATTTCTGACGCTTTTAAACACGACACGGGATAATACATCATCGACAAGGAATTCAGAAGCCTGGCTCTCATAGACAAGGGTACATTGACATGGCCTAAGCATTTTATTAATGGATAAAAGTGTTTACAATAGGTCTTAGGACTATCAATCACGATGGTCAAGTGTTATTTAACCAAATACTACGAGTGAAATATACATAATAATAGCCGGAGATGACAAATTTTAGGTAATAAATTGCATTCTTCGTATTGGTTGAAATTAAACCATTTATTTGGTATGTTTCCACGATAACATCGAAAATCTATAGCTGCACACATTGAATTGTATTATTCCGAATATTCCCAGTTGTTTATAGGAGGGCTCATGTCTTATTTATGTTGTTTGTGTTTGTTTGTGTATAGTGATGACTATATGAGCAACATGACGGGTGTCTTATAAGAAGCAGGAACTACTTACCCTTCGCGAACACCTGGCCGCACCCTCCGGTTTTTTGTAGGGTCAGTGTTGCTCATTTTTTTTTTTTTTTTAGTTTTCTGTATTTTTTTGTCTTCACCCTATGTCTTGTGTATCCACATTATCTGGATTGTCCATTCTTGATTCCCCTTTTGGTATTCTCTAAGAAGAGTTTGAAGATACCAACCGTTTATCAAAACTGTAAGTCTATCATTACACTACACAATGCCTATGATAGCTTATTTTCGAACTGCAGTCTACTAGCCCAAAACAACATGGAAAACCATTTCACTCTTCCCAATGATATACTACCTTACCTTCCACATGCTACATACAAACTGTCTTGATACTCTGAGTTACCCTTCTTTCGGAGCACCTGAGATAACCCTCGTTTTTGTTGGGGTCTCGTGTTGCTAAATATTTCGTATTTCGTGTTGTGGTGTGTCCACCGTCTTTTGTAACTAATTTCGTGGGGTCTCGTAGTACTTTGTGTTGTGTTTTGTCCACTCTGTCCTTCGTTGATTGACGACATCTGATTACCTTTGGTATATGTATCAACTTTTCTTAAATAATGGTTGCTGTCACTGTGCTAAAAATAAAAATAAATAAAAACATTTTTAATTTAATAGATTAAATGTAGTATATATGTACGACCATGTATTTATGCATCTTTTAGTATATGCATTATGAGTTATTATTATGACTTACATCAATTTTTGTTTTATTTTTACATCTGTGCTACCGATTCTAATTGTTTTGTTTACATAACCGACACATCTTCTTAACATTTCTCAAAGTCAATAAAACAAGGACAATCCCCTTGTTAATCGTAATATGTAAATAAAAAGATGTCGAGAGTTTGAAATACCTTTAAAAATTGTCTTTAAGTGTTCTTAATGGATGATTATCTTTTTATAGATCATTTGTAAATACAAATGTACAACACGTTCACGTATGCTCAGAAAAAAACGTAATGCATTTTCTACTGTCTCTGTCATGGTGCCACCGTTCTATGTTAAAAATGAAATGTCTACCTCATTTTGAATGCTCTATAAATAGTACAAGCTCCTCTCTATGGAAATACAAACACTACAATCAATGAGTGTGTGTCTCATAAGATATAATTAGAACTGGTGCAGTAATTGAAATGACATAAATATTGCTGGGATACGTAGCATACACATCGAAAATAAGACACATAGGATAATAAGACAATGCATAACATTTCAGTGATGAAGAATCGCATTAGTTATATGTGGAACAGGAACTGTTAACCTTCCGGGATACCTGAATACACCCGCGGATTTTAGTGACACTCGTTTTGGTTGATCTTTGGTTTTCTGTGTAGTGTCAATTTGTAGATCGTTGTTTGTTCCTTTGTCCTTTTTTGTTGTTGCCATGGTATTGACTGTTCTTCGGTTTACTGCTTCTGATTACCCTTTAGGTATCTCCAAACCTCTCTTAGATCTATTCGTGGCATGGAGACTACTTAGGTGGTATAATGCTCACCTCCAGCGTGCAGATCGTCGTTTCGAGCCCTGATCGTGTCATACCAAAGACTTTAAATTCGATAATTGCTGCTTCACTGCTAAAAACTCAACATTAAGACGTAAGACCAAAGCATGTTTTACTCGGATCGGTGTAATGTTGATTCAGTGCGAACTAAAGCTATCAAATTCCAAATACGTATGTTTGTCTAGTACAAAACGGACACCGCTATCAACTCGTACGAATATAACCTGTTTTTGTTTGTTTGTTGCATTGATATAGCTGAACATTGTGTTCATTTCACGTTAAACAACAATAACTCATTCGTGGGAGTACACATTTCGTATTTATTACTGAAAACAGGGTAACAGTTAAAATTCAGTAAATGAGAAAAAAGGAACGAAAAGATATTTCGACAGCGCATACAGATCCTGGGTCATCTATGAGATAGACACTACGTAGAGATCAATCAATTCAAAATTTTCAAGGTGAAGATGTCAATCTTATTGTTAACAGTTCGATTGTCAGCAGCAATCCTTTATCTAAACCATCGTAAATGTATATAGAAGACTGGCCAATTTTATTGGTTTGAAATAAATAAATTGTATAACGAATGCTTAATTTAATACCGGTATATAATACCACAACCTTTTCTAGATCACCACCGGTTTTTAGTGAGGTTCGTGTTACTCAATCTTTAGTTTAATGTGTATGTTTTGTAGATCGTTGTTTGTCCTTTTATCCTTTTTCTTTTGGCCATTGTATTGTCTGTTCTTCTCCAATTTACGGATTCTGCTTATTCATTTGAAATCTTCAAACTCTTCTATATTACCCAGAACCTTATAAGGCCATATTGAAACCATATTAAAAACTGTAATGAAGTGCTGAACAAAAAGCAATCCACTTCAGAAACATCTATGGATTAAAAGAATATTCTAGAGAAACAAAAAAACACAGGCGAAAATATAATCGCGTAAACGTGAGATTGTTTCTATTGTTTGTTTGTTTGATGGTGTTTAACGCCACTTTCATCAATATTTCAGCTATATCATGGCGATGGACATAGCTGAAATATTGCTGAAAGTGGCGTTAAACACCAAAATTCAAATTAAATCCATGGATATGTTCTGTTTGTTTTATCACAATCCCGTCTTTTCCCAGTTTGTGACTTATCACAGAATTTATAGCAAAACTAACAGACTGGTGTCTCTAGTGGAGCAGGAGCTACTTATCCTTCCTTTTACCTCAGAATGGTTCTTGTTCAATGTTTAGTTTTCTACGTAGTATTTTGTTGGCCATTGTATTGTCTGTCTTTCTTTGAATTACGGCTGGTTTCTGGTTATTCGTTTGGTATAAATCTTCAATCTTTTCTAAGAGTCATTCGTGAATGTGATAATGTCATACTAATCTAATCTCTATCTGTATATATTGTATCGTAATGAAGCGGTCATTGATAAATAAATGTTTTGGAAAAAGTAAATTGATGAA
>MJUT01052010.1:442238-483647 GCA_002080005.1 Gigantidas platifrons
ATTGCTCATCTTGGTTTTAAACAACAATCACTCACTCACTCCTAAAACATTGAAAGATATCAATAAATAAACCTTTTTGCAAACTTTATGTGCTTCATACACGAATTTCTTGGATATATGATTATATGATTGATACTAAGGAGCAGATGGCAATCTAATTAAAATTAGATCTTCGCTCTCGCTCCATATTTTCTATCGGTTGCTTACTAGTCACCGTGTTAGAGATCTAACAACGCTCCTTTAGGGGTCACATCAGTGATCAACACACGTTTTTCATAGTGGTTCATGCCAGTTAGATTAAAGTCTTTACTTTAGACGTTTTACTGTCGCAAATGTGAATTGGTTGATCGTTCTGTAGTGTCTGTCTCATAGATGATCCAGAATAAGTCTGCATGCGTTGTCATATTCACGTTCCGTCCATGGATACCCATGTCTTGAACACCTCCATCGTGATGGCCTGTACTAAGATAGAGCGATATAATTGAGTTGATCATTTTTAGGATAAATCTATTTAATACTAGTGAATTTATGTACATTTTAACGATATTTAATAGATCCGTTTTCATACATAAGTTCCGGCCATTTACGTGTGAATTTATATTCTGACCTCATTTTGAACTTGACATTTCAAACACGCTAGCGAGCTGAAGACAGTCTTGTTAAAATCCAAGCTCCAAATTATCGGCGTTTTGTTTCTAGGGCCATGCAGATCCTGTCTTCGTAATTAAACTGTGACCGTATCTTCCATTCCACTCAAGAGATAACTTTTCTTGCATTTATTAGACTATGAATATTGTATTAAATAAGGGTAATAACAAAATTAGCGAACACAGAGCAATCTGCCAAAGGGAAATTCAAAACTCATAAATCAATAAACAGACAAAATCAGTCAACAACCGGAAAACTGGAAACCCGCAATGGTCCTGACTTGGTACAGGCATTTCTAAAGAAATGGTGGATTGAATCAGATTTTACGGCGCCAACTTCTCGCTTCCATTACGGTTCAAAGGTTCCCGTTGTCACTAAAACAGCATTTACAACAATACTGGAAAAAACAGGCAAAATAGCAGTCAAACAGTACCAAACTCAGTATCTAGTATATCTCGTGAACCATCACCATCAACTATGAGTCCTTTGAAGTATTTTAATTACGACTGTAAATGTCAAAAGCATTTTTACGTCACACATTCATAAGAAATATTTTTGACATTGTAAACCTCGTATACCAAATCCTTATCTTTATACATTTTCACTATATGAAAATGTATCTTTTACTATTGTATCTGCAGAGACAGAATATATTTCGACAAGATCTTGATATCGGAATATAAACTTTTCAAGAGATCGAATAAGGCGAATCTTTTTATAGCCCTGGTCCAGTAGCCTGTTTTTCAGACAAAGATGACGCTTCAAGAAATCAGAATAATTGCTACTGGCTCTTGCATAACGAATCAATTGCGAGATGTAAACACCATATGCAAGAGAAGCTGGTGAATGAAATACGTTCTTTATCGGAAAAGCTTCATTACAAAAACATGTATAATGTACTCAGACAAACAATAGAAATATGTTTTGTATGGAAACCTTCCAAGGCGAAAACATATATAACTAAGGGTGCATTTTTTTCTAACACAAACGATACAAACGACTACGCGCGTACGCGTTGAGAGCTTTTTTTTTTCTAACATACGTTTGTAAAGTTTACACAAACTTTGACAAACTATGCAATCACTAAATGTGCGTCTACAGTTTGTCGTTCATCGTTTGTTGCATTTGTTTCTAATATCAACGCTGAATCAATTATAGACACGTGGAATTTTCCCGCCAACACAAAGATGGAATCTAACAAAAGAAGAGATGAGTTTATTTACCAACAACATGTGTATACATATTATCAGGTCAAACAGGGTCAGTAAACGATGTATTTATTTCTACTTTTGCAGCGTTTTACAAACGACACACAGCGTTTAACAAACGACACACAACGTTTGCCAAACTTTGATTAGAAAAAAATGCACCCTTAGAAAAACGATAAAAATATGTTTTGCATAAGAATCATCTAAGGTGACACTGCGAACACGTTCTAAGTTGAAAACTTGTGTCTTATTCATTTATTGTTATAAACAATACACTATTATGTCTTATTTACGTTATTTGTGTTTGTTTGTGTATAGTGGTGTCCGACATGTATCGTGTTTTGTGGGGTTTTTTTCTTGTCTTTGTCTTGTGTCTAACAGCGATGGTGGTGTCTAACACATATTGTTTTTGTATTTTTTGTTTTGATTGTCTTCATCTTGTGTCTTGTGTGTCCAATGTTGCCCTATTTTCTGGATTGTCCATTCTTGATTACCCATTCGGTTTCCCTAACATTTATTTAAACGAAAGATGACACTATATTCTAAGTCAAACATAGATTTACTTTAAAACTCTTGGAAGAAGAAGAAATGTTCACGATTAAGAAGTGCAGTTCATCAGTATTATAAATCCGAGAGCAAGGTAATAAATAGAGACGTTGAAATCAAAAGAAAAGATTGGCTTACTAATTGCCATTACTGATATCGCTAAGTTCGATAAAATATGTAGCTATAATTTGTAGTATCGGTCTAAATGATTTTTCTACAATTATACTAGATATTCTATCACAATAATGTCCATATCTTCATCAAGTTTAATATACATTTAATTTCGGTTATCATTAAATGAGAAATATCTCGTTATTTTGGTCCTTATCACATTTTCTGCGTCCCATTCGTCGCCGACAAATGTACATATATCTATATTTATTCAAAATATGCGCAAATTCGCACGCCCTGCTTGTCGTCTGCTACTGGTAAGGTAACATCAAAGCATTCTGTAGATATATTTGTTGGTCATTTTAGTACATAAAAATGATCAGTATATAAGTAAAACATGTAATTTGGATGTTTAATGTCAATTTTAGTGAAAGAAACTATTTTTTTTTTATTTAGGTAGCAGAAGCTATTCGAATCTGAGGGATGTGGAATAGAAGAGATTGCGAAAAGAAAAAAGTAGGGGGGGGGAAAGAACTTACCGGTTTACAAATTATTTTAGAAGGTTTGTCTTTTTCCCATTATATATTGAACATGAACTGAAGGGAATAATTACCGTTACGTTTGTTTTACAAACCCCCTCTCCACCGCCCAAAAGAAAGGTTGTCGCAGAGTAAAAATTTCAAACTTTCCCCTTTTCAAGATCAAATGAGCACGAAAAGTAATATTAAAATGTATAGATCTCCGCACTTGCTCCTTTCCCCGCTTTTTTTCAAGCAAAAAAAATGAATAAGTGCGAAGATCTAATTTTGATTAGATTGAGTGTATTTCTAAAAAGTTGCAATAAGTCAAACACCTTTTCTGTGAATGTTGTGCGTGTGACTGTGAATATAGTGACTTCCGATCACTTTGCACTCAGTCACTTCTTCTTTTGGTATTCCTATATATCCCAGTTTTATTCTTTTAGCAACGTTTTCATGCTATACTGGAATAATTTCAACGATTGTAATGTTATATAAAGGTACTTATATAACGTCTTTCCTTGTGATATATCTATAGTGTATCAATATGTATTTATGGTGTATTTCAAACAATATTTCAGTTATATCGTGGCGGTCGGTTTTATTGGTGGAGGAAATCGGAGGACCCGGAGAAAACCACCGATCTGACGCAATATGTATTTCGGAGTTAAATAACATACTCCTTTGGCCATTGTTTTTTTGGTGCTACTTTAACTTGTTTTCATCTGCTTTGTTCTCATTTGAAAATTTTTAATGCCATTTGCATTAACAAACATCTTCGGGAACCACTTAACGCTGAGAATTGTACAATTGTATATTTATTGTTGCAAACGCAAGGACAATTTTGTATTTCAAAGCTTTTCTTATTTCAATCATATTTTACTACAAATCGAAGCAAATAGACAGAGAGTATTTGGGTTTTGTTTATGGTACTTAACGCCATTTTCAACAATATTTCAGTTATATCTTCAACTTCAATTTTGCTACTTAGTAACATCCGCAAGCAGACATCTCACTATCGTGGTGGATAGACAAAACTTGGTGGTGTTTTGATCAAATAATTTTGAAATGAACAGCTCAATGATACAGACACCAATTGACCGCCCACCTATTGGTCTTACTTCGTAGGTGTCCAGTGTCCTCCGGCAATGGAGTAATGTCCATATACGGTACTGGCCATCTGTAATGTTCATTTCTCAACACTTGTAGGTGTTTAAAAGAAAATAAAACCTCTATAAATAATTAGTACCTGTCAAACGTATTAAAATGTAAATTAGATGACTGTACAATTGAGGGAAGATGTCATTGAATGGTTTTATTTTGATACATTTGACTGCAAAAAAAATATTTTAAGTGGTTTTTTTTTTTCTTCAATTCTATATTTATATTTAGCAACAGAAAAAAATTAACAACGCGTTTAATTTTAATTTGATAAATGAAAAATGATTTTTTAATGATTATGCTTATAAAACAATCATTTAAAAGTATAAATACATCAAAATTTTGCTTTGCTTATTGCTTTATTTTATTTCTGTTTTAATAATTTTTTTATTTTATTTTTATGTATTATTCTTTTTTTATTATTATTTTTCATTTTAATTAATTTTAGTAATTTTATTTATTTAACGAGATGCATCATTACTATATTTTTCATTAATATACATTTAAAGGTATTATTTTTTTCCTATAAAAAAGATAAAAAAAATATAAACTAAAGAAAATCATTTTTTTAGTCAATTTAATATTTCAAAGACTGAGAAAAATATTTATATTCTTAAAGATGATAGCTTTAAATACGTTACATGGCCACGTATTTAAGCCTAGAAAGTACCAAGGTCTAAAAAAATTAGCTTTGCCAGAATACACTGAATAGACAAGACAAGAGTGGCTAAATATCATATTGCATAATTATGATGAAAAAAAAAGGATATTTTTATGAAATATTTCTGCACACTCCTGTTTAGATAATCAGTATTTCCCATAGTTTGTGTCCACATGTATGTATACAGGGAATATAGAATAAAATTGATATTTTCTTCGATTCAACATTTTCTTTTATTTTACTGTAATAATACATGTTTAACACCTAATCAGTATTAAGGATATAAACGTTACAATTATTTATAAGGAAATATTACATCGATTTCTTGACATTTATAACATAATTTTCGTTTCTTTCGCATAAATATACAGAGAAAACGGAAATCTTTTGACTGTAGTCGTAAAGTATACCGTAACGAGGGTTAGGTGGGTGGGTAATATATTTAATAGTGACAGGCTAAAGTATCGGGGTACCTTTTACCTGGGGAATTTGAAAATTGACTCATCGGGGCTTTAATGCGGTCGTAAAGTCAATTGGATCGGTAAATAAACTTAACGCGTGTCGCAGATTACAAATTCATGTAAATAAGGCGTTCTTTACCCCGGCTAATTACACTACATTAAAATGTCGCCCAGCCTCATTTCGATATATAGGTGATGTCAGTTTTGTTTATAAACCCGTTGATACCAATAGAGTGACAGTTTTGGTTTTAAAGTTTCTGCGGTAAAGGACTTAAGTGAAAGTAAAATAATTAAATTTAAGAAAAAAAAAGACAGAATGCCAAAATCGTTTTTAGTTAGAACTGGTAGAGAAGTTGTAGATGACAGAGAAAAAGATACCAGTAAGTTTTTACTACTAAGTTTCTATTCTCAAACATATGTATTATATATATGTATATATATATATATATATGTGTGTGTGTATGTTATGTTTTAAAACAAATATTTTAACGAAAATACTACACATTTTTTAATTAGTTTTTTAAGAAAGGTCCGGGATAATATATTTATTCTTTTACTTTATAAGTTACTTTCTAAAAAGATTTTGAATGCGTTGCTTTAAAAAAAAAAAAATCAAGGATAATATAATAGTTATCCTTTTAGTTAAATTTAGAAATAGTCAAATCTGGATTTAAATGATCAAACAGATAAAATGCAGAACAGATGAACTCTTATTCCACATTGACAAAAAATGTACAAAATGAAAAAGAGATGACAATGACATGTATTTCTTAAACAGTTTCAACACTTAACACTTATATAATATACATAATAATTCCAAGCTGTAATGGTCTAAAACTTTATTTCATTTACTGTATTATCTGAAAGAAAGTTCAAATAGCGAGATAGATTCCATCAATATCAACAGAACGAACAACCCCTTCTCACTTCAAACCTTTGATTACAAAAAAGGACAAGAACATGCAGGTTGGAAATCTAGGCCCTATTTTGGGACAGGCAAAAAAATGTGGCGGTGATAAACCGTGTATATAACATGTGCTTTACAAAAAAAACTGTATACCCCACCATTCTCCTGTTGTGCATTTATGTGACTGTGAGCTATGAGTACAATCTTGAAAATCTTCTGATGATATAAAAACTTATTTTAAGTTATAAAAACGTAGATTTCTAATTGCTCCCCGTTGTCCGATTTGTTGCTGTATAAAACTTCATGTGCGACATATCAGGAAAAAGGGGGACAATTAAAGATCAATATTTAATTAGATTCGAAAAATAAAGTATCCATTCTATCAGAATCTGTTTTTTATATATGTTTATTCTCAAACAGCCAAATACATTGGTACAGAGAAAAATAAACAACATAATGATAACATAACATAACTATTTACAAAATATACAGACAGGAGAGTCAACAGGTTAAGGAACAACAGTGTGCAAAAAGACCTTATTGATATATTTGATAAATAAACGTTACAGATTACCGAATGGACAATCAAAATAAATATATGTAAATCTGTCAATGTCTAGTCTCTTCATTCTTTTTCTGCCCGACTTTGGTTGTTTATAGAGGCTTAAGAGCGGTAAAGCTGATGTTCCTGTTAGCAATAGCGTTTCCCATGACTGTTTTACTTCTAATTTAAAACACAAATTACAAAAAATGTATTTATAATATTTATATTAAAATTTCGATTTTGATAATATCATTAAGTATGCCAAGAGGAATTGCACAAGAATAAATTCCTGTTGCCAGTACTCCGGCTTTAATTGTTTGTAAATGACCGAATATTTAACTTTTTAGGGCAGGGAATATGTTTTGTTCCCCTGGGCAAGATTTGTTTTAGAGGCACTGGATATGTATTTGTTTAGTTCCCCTGGGCCAGAAAATGTTGTTCACACGAAGCGAAAATTTGATTATTTCTTATTTTGACATGAAAAATCAGAATATTTCTTCGCGTCATTTTTCACTACCTATTTTGGCGACATAATTGTAAAAAAGCCCATAGACACCCCTCTAAAAGTTCAAAAGTTTGAAATTATTTGATACCTTTGTGTCCTATATAGATGGTATACCTTTCTGTGATTCAATATTGTTTATAATTTATTATGCAAAAACGTAGAAATAGCAAGATTTCAAAATATATTTTACAGCAACATGGGTGCAATCCTCACGCTGACCACCGATCCTCCGGGTCAAGACCAGTAAAACTTTGCTCGGACCAGTAATGTTTTCAATTTTTATTTAGAACTATATAAAAATAAATTCAATAATTTGCTTCGGACAAGTAAATTCAAATTTGCCTTTCGATGACTATTGGTGTGATAATATACTAACCTAACCCGAATATCTTTACTCTGAATATATTGTATAAATTACTATACGAAACAAGATCTGAATCACCAACTAAAATTATTTTATCAGCAACAATTTCTGTAAGGGTCGATGTCAATGGTTCAACTACTGTGCATGAAAAGTCATTTTTGATAAAGACAATAGAAAGGGGTTCCTTAAGGGGGTTCTCTTTTATTTTAAATAAAGATTATTATTTTTTATTCCCGATTTCACGTATTTGTTAATTTTCACACAAATAAAAAGACAGATTTTGAGAGAAAACAAATCTGAAATCTAGTATAATTTGCATTAAACCTAATATGTTTGGGATTTTTTTGCGTTCTGGCACAATTTAAGAATTTGAAAAATATTATTATAAACCTTTGTCTTGGCCTCAGTGCCGATAACAAGCTTTAAAATTTGACATTTATTTTAGGTTTAAGGAAAACAGGTAATACACAAAATGTTAAAATAAATTTGTCGCCTGATTACGAATGTCACACTCAATTTTCATTCTTAATTTAATCCTCTACTGAAAAATCATTTATTTTGTGATTGTGCCAAAATAATTTGTTTTAAGGGAGCGCACACAAAATTATCATTTATTTAAGAGAAAGTAGGACAATTTCAATAAATTTATATGTTTTTTTTATATATTATTTAAGAGTCCACAGCTATAATAAAAATGATAATATAATTTAATATATACAAAATAAAATGCAAAATGAATTTGAACAATAAATTTAATGCTCTCTAAAAGCAATGATTTTTTTCCAAGAAGATAGAATTTCCAAATTTGAGTCAAAGTATAATTAAAGGAATTATATTTTTTGAAATGTTTTCGACTAACTGTAGTTTTCATAGACTAAAAGTAATCTAAACCCATTCAATATTTGCAAAATTTGCAAATACATATATTTTTCAAAGTTTTTTATCTTTCTTTCGTCATTTTTTCAAATATCTATGATTGATTGGTGTTTAACGCAAACTTTAGCAGTATTTCAGCCATATCGTGGCATGAACAAATTATATATATTAACTTTTTGTTGTTTCTACAAATTTTGTAAAAAATTCTTTTGTTATTTTCCTTCAAATTTTACAAATTTTGAAAATATACATTTGAAAAACTTGAAGTAAGAAACATAGGAAATTTGAAGAAAACTAAACATTTTGAAAATCTACGCATAATGCGCAGTTATACAACTACCGGTTCAATCATGTTCCATCTTAATACCGACACCATCATGTCATAAAACGGACCAGAAAATTGGCAAAACCTTATTTCGAGAAAAGTAATGAATATATTTTATGGTTATTTCAGATTTGAGTTTATTAAGTTAACCTTACTGACAATACATTTATTACTGTTCATATGCTGTAACATAAAGTTTTATTTATTTATATATATAATAAGTATGTATATCATGAAAGTGTAAATACTGTTTAATTGCGTGTCAATTTTCACGGGTAGTTAAGGAAAATAAATAATGGGAGGCGATTTCATGAACAATTAATTTGATTGGCCATTTGATATTCCGATTTATTTGCATAAATGTTTGAGAAAATCGGAGAGGCAAATCTAAAATTGGAAAATCCAGATACGCATACAACTTTGGACACAATGCAAGACACAGAACTGAAACTAAACAATACAAAAACACAACAGGCGTTATTTTCGGTGGTCTCCATTTTACTTTTACACGTATTTCTGTATTTTCACTTAAAATCAACATCCATGAACACAACCCTGGAACAAATATGTCTCCCCCATCACTATATTTTCTTTATGTTTGTTTTGCAGGTACAGATCTCAGAATGGCTCAGTTTGATAAACCCAGCCCCCAACAGATACTAGATTTCACCCGCTCGTATTTGATGCCGTGTTCGTACAGTGCATATACACCTTCTGTTGTTAATGGTGACAGTACATTATACAATCAGGATAGACTGTCCGTCAGTCCGTTACAGGCATTTCCGTTTCCGGCTTACATGGCGTTCAATTCGTACACAATGAATCAGTTCAGTTATTCTCCCTTGCTGTCATTGATAAACACTAGTGAAAATGTGGAAAAGATGTACACGGACAAAATGTGTGAATATAGAGAAAAGTGTGGAATTACCGGTGGTAAGTACCTATTTAGACCAGTATATATACCTATTAAACAACACGCTATCAATTATATGCTTTATAACAAGCCCACAGCAGGTACCCAACGTAATTTTTACGCTGAACACAGCATCTGACGTTGTTTCAACGTTGAAATGGCAATGTGTGCCTGCTGGGAACGTTTTAGATCGCTATATTGTTTAAAAAAAATAATTTTGTCACCTCAAGTGTGGCAGACCGCGAGATCAATTCCTGCTCAGGTCAAGCCAAAAACCACAAAGCCGCAGGTTGTTGCTTCTTAGCTAAGAACGCAACATTAACTACTAAGAGCAGAGACAGGTTAGCTCGGAATCGGGGAGAAAGGTCTACATCTACATATGTACTGCGATTTTAGTGAGCTTGCAGTGTAAAAGTCCAACATAACCTGTTCGCCTAGTGTAGTAGAACTAAGACAACAACATCATTTAAAAAAAAAGGAATTCTGTTCTCACTATAATATAGATGACAAATATCTCAAGTAGCAATTACAGTCATTCACTTACATTTGACCTTGTGAACAATATGAATTCCATGATGTATCTGGTTCGTATCAGAGATAGATAAGTAATTATTTGTCTCTGTACAGATGCCGAAATTTTTAATAGTTGGCTATCATCTGTCACTTTTATTATTAATATATAGAGATCTACATTGTACCGTGATGATCGTAGAAGACAAAATTGACATTAAAGATGTGATCTTGTTTTTATCACTGTCATGAAATTTACATAGAAAATTACACAGAAAAAACATATATTATGATTATTTGCTAAATTGTTATGGATCATTGTTTGTCTTATTGAAGGGTTAGGTGGTTAAGAGTTATGGTGTTTAACGCCACTTTCAACAACATTTCAGTTATATAGTTCCGGTCAGTTTTATTAGCGGAGAAAAGCACCGACCTACCGCAAGTCACTGACAAATGTTATCACATAATCATGATGTTGTATCGAGTACACCTCGCATGAACCGCGATTCGAACTCACAACATTAGTGGTTGTCTTATTGGTGTAATGGAAAAGTTGTATTTAATATAAATTACAAAATAATCGAAATTTCACGAATTTAACATACTGAATGTGGAAATAATTATGTAATAAAAACGTAGATATCTAATTTAGTGCACACGACCCGTGTCTGGAATAACCATTATCAGGTACGCTCATGTAGTCAAAAGATTGGAAAGTCAAAATAGTTTTTAGTCGTTGAGAGCAAGTAAATCAAAGGGGATTAACATTATAGCAAAACATCGGCTAAGGGTACCCATAACTGAGGGGTGATTGAACTTAGCTTTAATAAATAAAATAATTTAGGAATTGTAAATTTATTTTAAAAATAAAAACATTAAAAGTGGAGATTGACCTTAGTCTTTAATAAATAAAATAATTTAGGGAATTGTAAATTTATTTAAAAATAAAAACACCAAGCAACTCCTTCCTTTTACTATCATGTCGTAGTATATAGTACCCCCATCGACTACTGTTGAAATCAGTAGAATTACGCATTTTGATAAAAACCCAATAAAATTGCACTTGTATAATGATATATAGGATATCAAAAGTGTTTATCGTCAATAAAACTCATTGACTTTAGAAGAAAGGGACGATCAAAAGAATATTTGTAGACCGCTTCAACTTACTCTCATATTTACTTCTCCTGTGTTTAAATAAATAAATATGATTTCTGGTAGCATATATTTGAAGGGTGCGTAGTTAACCCTATGTGTACGTGTCATTGTAATGTATATGATGATGATCACGAGACAAGAGTCCATTTATTGAAAATAATATTAAAAAAAATTTACATAGTAAAGCAATATAATATCTATAAATTTTTTTTGTTTTTCGTGACCCCCAAAGACTTATTATTTGGCTTGCCAGCCTCTTGATTGTATATTACGAATGTTAATCCATCAAAGTATTGGGCACACTACTATTATATATCTATGCTTTTATTTTAAAGCATTCCGAAAATAGCACGTAAATACCTGAGTTTAATGCAGTGATACATAAATTCGATTGACTTTTTTTTTTTTTTTTTAAACATGATACTTTTAATATTAAAGCATATTTATTTTACAGTAAAATCAGAACAAGTAGTTAAACCCAAGCCAAAGTTTGACTTTGCAAATTTAGCAAGGTCTGCAACTGAAGATACAGAATGTCTCGATTGTCATAGAAACCAGGATGCACAAATAATCAGTCACGTGATGCTGAACATGGGAAGTCTCAGGTACGTTATTGTTATTTCAAGAGTTCAAGATATACTTCTAACATAGGAAAAGTTGGACTGTATCATTTGTACGCATTCTGGTAATTTAAATATGTAAATTTGTTTGTTTTGACAACAGCAATCAAAAGGCCAGGCTACTATTTTGTAACGCCATGCCCCTTTATCATACGGGTAATTTGTGAAAATCTACAGCATTCTTAAAATCATAGAACAAATGTACAAGTAGTCGGAAAAACATTGTAAATCTATTTGTTTCACAATGAAATAAATGGCCATATCAAATATATATTGATCCATCTCTATGGTAGTATATCATGCCATTTGTTTTTTTAAGCAAATTCAGAACTGTTATGTGTTTTCGTTGTTAGAGATTCAATAGAGAACAACTGTCATTATTGTTGTGAAGTGAATGTGTTTTATTCAGTTATCTCCCCTTTCATGTTCCCGCTTGTCCTACTGGAAGACTCTTTTTCCACGACGAAATAATATTCTTGATGTGCTTTAAAAAGTTACTTCATGATTATTGTTTTTTATTTTTTCAGATATAACCCATTAACCAGTAGCTTCACACCTGTATCAAATCTAAGATCTAATGTTCCACAACCAATCAAAAGACCAAGAGGAAGAGGCCCAGCTAGGTAATTAGTTACTCTATAGTATATGCTTTGTATATTGCCATGCTTGCGCCGTCATGGTCTTTATCGCATGGTAGTTTTTTTTTTCTAACGCTTGAATGAAAAAAAATTATTAGCGTATTACTGTTTAATCCAGCCACTTCTTAATGCAGTACCTGTACCAAGCAAGGAAAGTGAACGGTCGTGGTTATGTGTGTTAGTGGTAGAGATTTGGTTGCTATTTCTATGATTTTTATATTAGATTTTGAACTGTTCCGACGGTGTTGCATTTTGTGTCTTTCATTTTTTTTGTTTTTTATTTTCGGGAGTATCTTTTATTTTTTCTTCTTTTGGTTCAGCAGTGAAAATATTGTTTTTGTTTATTTTTCTCGATCGTTTACTATAAATAAGCATGCAATGAACATTCAACTATAATTAGATTGTGAAATCAAGTACATTTACGTACAGGTTAAAAAGTCTGAAACTACGATATACCTTAAAACTATTGAGGTTTTTATATCAAAAATATGTTTTGATTGCTATTTTAATTTAAAGTTTCTAAATAATGTAAATATTAATCAAACTAAAGTTTTCCTCCCACAGGCATAGATGAACTTAGCCATTTTTGGCTATCCTGTTTATACCTTTTGGTTTATTGCTCCCACACACTTTTAAATTATTTGGCTTTCCAATTTTTCGATATTGACCGTGCCTGATGGGTTATTCCAATATCTCGATATTGACCGTGCCTGATGGGTTATTCCAATATCTCGATATTGACCGTGCCTGATGGGTTATTCCAATATCTCGATATTGACCGTGCCTGATGAAGGTTATTCCAAAAACGCGTCATGCGCACTAAATTTGATATCTACGTTTTTATTAATGTTTTCAGAACAAAGAAAGAATTCATATGTAAATATTGTGGCCGCCATTTTACGAAGTCATATAATTTGTTAATCCACGAGAGAACACATACAGATGAACGACCTTACCCTTGTGAGATTTGTGGGAAAGCTTTCCGTCGACAGGATCATCTCAGGGATCACAGGTATATATCATTCAGACCTACCTCAAATAATATATTTATCAGTCCTACTACAAAGCAAACCAATTATTATTGTTCTCCATTTTACCGCTGTCGTTCCTGGACAGATTTATAACCTCATAGGGTCTAGATCAATCAATTTTTGAAGTGTTTATCAAAAATAAAATATTTAGTTTTAAAATATCAATTTTGATATATTGATATGAACTGTAAACAACATTTACGTCAGGAATCAAAACAAACAAAAACAATGAAAAGATCAATATTCAGTATGTCTATGTGACAATAGAAGAAAAATGGAAGAGATTCAGTTGGTAAACAGAAGCCATAATTCCAAGGACAGACTGTACAATGTTCAAGAGAAAAAGGGACAAAAAGAAACTACACAAAAAGCTCAAGATTGGTCATTGATTGAACACGAGCTCCACTAAAAAACGGGGTGGACTCCTGTTCTCCTAAAGAGTTTGCAATTTCTTCTCCACTAGTGGCATCCGCCATGTTGCTGTTTTTATGTAGTACATTGTTTTGTATTGTCATTAAAATAAATCACTTCCCAACTCAACTGCGTGGGGTCACAATACATCCGGTATACTATATTAATACTGGTACCTTCTTTGTTCCAATTTGTGGTATCAGTTCAATATGTGTGCCCTTCAACATTGGATATTTCTTACATTTACAGGTATATTCACTCCAAAGAGAAACCATTTAAATGTACAGAATGTGGTAAAGGATTTTGTCAGTCGAGAACGTTAGCTGTTCATAGAACGTTACATATGCAGGTGAATATTTGATATTTTGCATTACCGTATTTAAAGGAGGACCGTGTAGATAGTCATTTTTTGACCTGATAAATAAATGTTACATAAACCGAAAGGGGCCATCAAGAATGGACAATCCAGAGAAACTGGCAACATTGGGTACACAAGAAACAAGACGAAGACAATACAAAGACAAAACAAATACCAAAAAAAACAAAAACAAAAACACACAAGATATGAAGACTATCGCCAGTGATCCTCTACGCTGCTAAAATGACTACATTGTATAATTTCTCGATATATATAGACATTTTAGAAATGAGGCCGTTTGATTGGTGTTTATACACTGGTTGGAATTTTGTTTATGCTTGTCTCTGTAAGTAAGATCTTGTTATGTTTATGACACTTCCATTTGTATTGGGTCAATTTTGTTTTCTATAAATAGCTTATCGTAGTTGCAGAAATATTAAGTGTAAAGTGAATCGAAAATAAATAAATAAATAAATAAATAAATATTTAGATATCATATAATCTGGACGCATAAAGTACCGTGTGGATTACATCAGATAACATCATTTCAATTTAAAGCTTTCTACGCTTTATCTTCAAATTTCTGCAGATTTTGGGGGCTTGTCGTTGCTTATTTATAGCATGACGTGAACCGATAGGGAATTTCGATGTATAATAGTCAGGGTTTTGCCTAGTTTTTGGAGTAACAAGGAGTTGTGAATCATCAGATACAAAGAAAGGAATAAAGCAAATCATATAATGTCTAATAACAATAAGATTAATTAAACTTCAGTTCGTTAACCTACATGTTTGTTCTCTTTTAACAGAACTCCTTACCGAAACCAACCAAGTCGTCGCCAGCAACAGTCGTCCCGACGTCGACCAATGTGTGAAAAAATGAGAGTTATCTTACGTTGTTTGTGCAATATTAATACTGATTACGATGTTTGCTGTCTACCTCATATCTAGAAATGAACTTTGAACTCGTTATAATGTGTTTCTTGGACATTAAGGGAATATGGAAATTGAAGTTTAATGGAAAATCGTTCGCTTTATTCCTAAGATTATGCGAATTCACAAAAGACGTTTGGTTGAAACTATTGTTTTTTTTAATTCGCCTACCAATTAGCATCTAACAAAATCCAGTATTAAATATGGGACCACAGTTCAAACGTCCATTCCGTGAAATGCCTTGAAGATCTTGACTTATTTGAACAGCTGTAGTACTTTTATGAATGAGTAGAGAGCTCCCGAAATGTGAATTAAATGTATCCGGAAGTGACGTAGCAATAACAAACATGGTATTGTTAGATGTGAGTGAATCGCCGGATAAAAGAAATAAAAAAAAAAGATCCAACACACATGATATTTTATATATAAACTGTATTAAAGTGCTATGATGATTTTCAAATATTTATGTTTATATGTACATAATGTTGTATTTATTATTGCAGGACAATCTAGTCTTCCACTTAGCATTGATAGACAATCATAATATATATGAAGTGCCACTTTGTGCAATATATGTATATAGTACAATTTACACCTATGCAATAAAAAATAGTTTTGTCATTCTCTGTTTATCAAACATTTTAAGTGGCATGTATGCAGTCAAATCAGTATATAAAGGCCACTCAAGGAACCTGAAAATGTGGCCATTATGAGCAGTTCCCCTTTCTATACAGGTTGAAATTATGCACTATTCATTAACAGGGAAAATGAGACTGCCCTTTATAGACTGTGATATATTATATAGAACTACCCTTTAAGGCAGTACACATGATTATCTGGAACAGGCAGTTGTTTGGATTCAGCGATGTGAGCTTTACAAAGATATCAGACGCTTACGGACTAACTTTTGAACATGATTTCCTTATCCAATATATGGCTTAAACATAGTCAATGTAGTATTTATTCCGGAATGAAAGGCAAATGATATGGAAAGGTTAACTATCAAATTCAGAAGAAATAGAATGAAAAACACAAAGTAGCACACAGTCAGAACAGTCAGAACAGAAAACACAAAGTACCACACAGTCAGAACAGAAAACACAAAGTACCACACAGTCAGAACAGAAAACACAAAGTACCACACAGTCAGAACAGTCAGAACAGAAAACACAAAGTACCACACAGTCAGAACAGTCAGAACAGAAAACACAATGGCCAATAGAAGGACAAACAACAATCTACAAAACATTACATATAAAACTAAAGATCCAGTAAGATGAACCTAACTAAAACACGGATTGAACTCAAGTGCTCCGAAAAGGTAAACTAGTCTGAAGAGCCCAAACAGTCCCCCGTAGTGAAGAAGGTTAATGTTTGAATATATCAATAAACTACTACAGCCCTTCTATCTGATTAACATCATATCTCTCAGTTGCTTCCCTTTACTGATATGTTCCGGGGAAACCTAAATACGAGTCACATGCAAGTGACTCTGTGTCCGCAAACAAAACGATGTTCGGATCATCTTAACTTTCAGTTGTTTGTAGGAGGGCTCATGTTTTATTTATGTTATTTGTGTTTGTTTGCATATAGTGGTGTACAACGCACATTGTGTTGTGTTTTTGTTTTGTTTGTCTTCGTCTTGTGTACTCGATGTTGCAATTTTTCTGGATTTTGGTTGCCCCCATCGGCATTTTCTACGGTTATTCCTTGCCCATACCGTCCGATGAGGAGACTATGAAATCAAAATACTTTAAAAATAAGTTGCTTTCCTTGCTATGATCAATCCGATTAGTAAACAAGATGATAACTCTTATTTATCAGATCATTAAATATTCATATCATAGGGTTACTCACGCGTGACTCGTGTTGAGAATTTCTCAGATCTCTCACACCATGATATATTAGTAAAGTGGAGAAAGTGAGAGATGATATTTTAACTCGATTCATAGTCTCTGGTATATTGAATATTTTATACGGTTTCACTTTAGGGAACTTTAATCATAACAACAACAACAACAACAACAACAAAAACTCTACACGAAGCCTATCAACTGCAACAAAAACAACATAAGGAGATTGATACACGAAATTCAGAGTCTAATTCGGTTCTGTTATATAAATCTTTAAAATAAAGTGCATTACAAAATATAGAAATCATACATATGATACAAGGACATAGAATACAATGTTAATACTGACAAATAAATCGTGGAAGCCAGAATGTGTTGGGAGTTTTAACATGGGTTGGCGGATATTAGTATTTTATTCCGAGCCGGAGTTGAGGGATAAAATTTTAATATCCGCCAATCCATGTTAAAACTCAAAACACATTCTGGCTTTCATGATTTATTTCTTAAATATACACAAACAGAACTATTATCAAAACTTTAAGGTTCTGCTAAATAATAATAAACCACTAAATATAAGTATTATTTAAACTAAGGCACATCTCTCCCAGCAATAGGTGGCCGTATCCGATTTTAGCTATCCTAATTAGACCTTTCGGTTTTATTGTTCACAAAGAATTTTAAATTATTTGGGTTTCGAATCTTTTGGCTCTGAGCGTACATGATGAAGGATATTCCAGAAAAGCGTCGTGCGCATTACATTAGATATCTACGATTTTTAGCACAAATTCACAAATATATAGAAGTACAATAATTAAATAAAGAAGACAAGAAAAGAGCTTAATGTAGAATATTGATCATCTTGATAACAATTCTGATAACTTTACAGAATACATATAGCAGATATAGATTTATATATCTTTATTCACTCTGGGGAATTATAGAATTGCAATATGGGCATTTGGACAACAATATTGAATACATTTTAGCCATGACCTTGATGTACTACCGTATAATTGATCGATTGATTGATGTTTAACGCCAACTTTAGCAGTATTTCAGCTATAATGTGGCGTTAGGTTGGTACATGTCGTGATTTCATTTTGATTTGATTTTTGGTGTTTTAACGCCACTTTCAACAATATTTCAGCTATATCATGGCGACCAGTTTATTGGTGGGGGAAGCCGGAGTACCCGAAGAGAACCACGATCATGGGCAAGCAACTGATAAACTTTATCACTTGCGGCTGCGAGTCGAGTGCACCCTTTTTGTAATTTACAAAGCCGGGCGCGAACCCACGCCGTATTGGTGATAGGTTGATATGAGTTGTTAGATCCAACGACCTAACTCATTGAGCCACCCGGGAACCTATATGCCGTGATCTTTAGTGTTCAATGATATCAGATGAGATGTAGCTGTTCACCTTATTGATATTGTTGGAATTGTTGCCCATCACAGTATAAAGTTTCGTCTTTGTAATGGCAATTGAATAACATGAGATCACCATATAGTCCAAACTCGGATAAGTTTTTATTGTAGTAACTTTTATCGTAACACATTTGGTGCCATTTGTGGATCAGGAAGTGATTACCCTTCCGGAACACCCTAGTTCATTCTAGTTGTTTAGTGAGGTTCGTGTACCTCAGTTGTCAGTTTATTGTATACTGTTTTGTTGACCACTGTTAGTCTTATCATCTTCTATCCTCTGACCATTGTATTGCTTGTCACTCATATCTACGGCTTTTGGTTACTCCATTACCCCCATGTCATTACTGACCCTTCCATTTCTTCAGTACATTTTGTTCCACATGCTTGGTATAATGAAGTTAGTGACTTCCTTCACTAATCTAGATAACCCGACTTTTACAAATTTGCACAAGTAAACACAATGCTGTAATGTTATGCTCAGAGAGAAGTTCAAAGAACAAAGTAACTTGAATTATGAATAAATTCATACAAAATTACACCAATCACGCAAGTGGTGTATTTTCTGATATTGTGCTAAGATGTGTTGTTGAAATTGCTAGAGATATATTTCCAATCCCACTTAACTGGGACAATTCCTTTCTATTCTTTCATCGTACACTTTATCAGTACACAAGTGCACCATATTACGTGATGGCACACTGAATTCTGGTGAAATGGTGGACATTTATATGAGAAATCCGTGTGCTCCGACAACAGGCAATGGCATACAATTGTAATATTTATTATTATACTTCATGTAAGTTACTGTAGTGATATTTGGTACTGTAATATTTTGGCATATTACCTGGACAACTAGACACTCAGTATAATAATGATATTAATGTGGTCTTGTCCAGGTAATATGCCAAAATATTACCCAGGTCTGAGATACATATTACCCTTCCCTTCGGGTCGGGTCGGGTAATATGTCTCTCAGACCTGGGTAATATTTTGGCATATTACCTACCATATCATTTGTGATATCAAAAATGTGATGACACCAAAGGAGTAATCAGAAGCAGTTAAAATTGAAGAAGGATAATCAATGCAATGGCCGAAAAGACCAAACTCATAAACACAAATAACGGACTGGGATGACTAAGAAAAAAGTTTGAAGATACAAATGGGGTAATCAGAATCCGTAATTATTTTGATATTTGTAAAATTCCTGATATCAGTTAAGTGAAGTCTTTCCAGGGTGTCGGATATTTCGGATGAATTTCTGAAGTTTAAGACGATAATCTTTTTTCGGTATGAGTTACCGGAGGGTTATATTTATATCGAGATTGTACTTCTTTGTAGTGATTTTGAGGGTTATTTATTTTTACTTGCACGTTTAACAGTACTCTAACTGTTTGGTTGAGGGCGGACCTGAAGATTTTATTTTAATTTGGCTTACCAAATATCTTTACTTTTCATTTGACTTACTATTTTGTTTTCTTACAGTACACTTAAGTGAATTCCGTTCGGTTGAAAAAGAGGGGAATTTTGTTTACTTACTCACGATTTTAGGAGATTTAGTTGCCAATGAAATAAATGTGGTTTAGAAATTTTCTGCCTAGTCATGAAGCAAACACTATGTTATTTAATAGCAATGTTACAGACTATTGTCAATACTTATATCTCTGTGTAAAAGTATTTTCATGGGTATCTCTTGTTTTTCTCTTCATGGTTGTGCTTGTTATGCACACAACCATGATGTATGAGTCGGTTGGAGATCCCTGACGGTAATGAGAACGTTCACTCCTCTATTAAAATGGTAATCACATTGAATCTGAGTAATTAGAGCATTATGATTTCGTATCTCAACTGTTGACATTTCGAGTATAGCCATTGTAATTGTTTTCTAATCAAACCATGCACTGCCAATGGGGTAAAAAATAAATGGAACTTTATGGCGAGCGACTTGTACAAAGAAGATGGGTGTCGGGTACAGGTAATAGTTGGTGACATGTTTGAAGCAGCTGTTTTCAAACCCGGCTTTTGGTCATAATTCTCCATCTTCGATGCTTTTCATTGATGGCTATCCGAGTTGTAAATTATGAACTATTTTACATGTTGTCTTTGACATTATATACGAGTGATCGGATGATGCATACACATATGAGCATGTCTTGTTTTTCCTGTTTACTCTTTATGTCCTTGTTTTTGTAATGATAAATTATATCACCTTAAAAGTTGACTGTATCCAACACGTGCTTTAAGAGATCTTTAACTTGCACAAAGTGCAGAAAAACATTTTGGGGTTTTTCTATAAAGAAACTTGTCCAAATGTGTTTTCCTCGAGACATAATCCTCCGAAAAGTCTCAAATAGATGTGAAGTCTCAATTTCTTCTTTTTAACTTTTAATTAAAAGGTAAATCTTAACAGTTTTAAATTATTCCTTTTGCCTTTCACCAAACAAAGTAAAAAGGTGTAATTTATGATATCAGTACTAACAAACGCCTTACTAAACGTGAATTAATTGTCTTTGATGAACCCGGGTTTTGGATGATGCAGGTAGCTGACTCAGTGTACGGATTAACAATTAGGGTGATGAAGTCCGGAGTTTACCTGTACATCAAACAAGAAACAAAGCATGAAATTTACATGAAATGAACACCTGTTGTGCAATAAGTTCACTTAGTTAAACAGATGACAACACATATAAATATATATTTTAGTCAAAGTAAAGTGAATTCATTAAATGTAAATTATGTAGTAGGTTGCTCATATTCACACGCACTTGACTACATTTACGAATTATGTTAAAAACCCTTCAATTCTGAAAATCATACGTTCTAATACGAACACCACAATGAATGTTTTACTTTCTACTCAAACACTCTCTCTGTAGGACTGCCACTTGGTCTAATTGATTGATTGATTGATTGATTGATTGATTGATTGATTGATTGATTGATTGATTGATTGATTGATTGATTGATGTTTACCGTCCATCGAGCAGCATGTCTGCTGTATTTGTGACGAGGACATTTATGTGTCTGTCTCAAGCAAGGACCTAGCTGCGGAACCGTAGCCCTTTATGGTCCTTTTTTTTTTCTTTCTTTTTTTTTAGGCGGATCGCAGCTAGCGATGACCTTGATTCCAACGTGTTCTTTTTTCTTGTGTTCAATGAGTTGAGATGAAAAGCGAATACTTTTGTTTTGTTTGTATTGATGGAATTGTTGACCATTAATGTCTACACTTTCTTTTGATAATGATAACAATAAATCTGTTAGGTAAAACGGTTGCATTATGATGAGCATATGGTTAGAAAGTTAAGATTGTCATTGGAAAAATATGATTGCGACAGGTCTCCAGTGAACACTTTTACAAACTGTTTATGAGCAGCTGCTACAAGCTGTCTTTTACGTTTGGACATTAGTGAGATTTGTATATATTTATCGCGGGCAAGTATCGAAAGAGTTTCTCATCTGCAATGAGGGGATAGGTATATTATGTGGGGTTAGCGTTATGTGGTTTCACGCTACTTTCAACAATATTTCAGCTATATCGTGGCGGTCAGTTTTATTGGTGGAGGAAACCGGGGTGCCCAGAGAAAACCACCGACAGGTCGCAAGTCACTGACAAACTTTATCACATAAAGCTGATTCGAACTCACAACTTTAGCAGTGATAGGCACTGATTGCATAATATAGGTAGTTGTAAATCCAACTACCATACGATCATGACCACGACGGCCCAGATATGTATATTATTTATCCCGGTTTCTGGTCTTTAGTTATTTGTTCGTTTCTTTTAATCAATTCAGTATGAATCACTTTTATTCTTCTTCCACTACAGATCAAAGTATTGGGTATTTAATATAATGTAGATTTACTGTGTAATATACTAACCACAAGACGTATCACTAACAGGTTTCTTCAATACACATTACATGTATATTTATTTGAAATAGTTAATCATTAAAAGACAATTAAAAATTTATTTATTTCCTTTGATCTCAATTAAACCACAAGGAGATTAACTTCAATGAACTACCAAGTTAAAGTATGTAATTATAACACTTTATATAATGTGTAAGCTATATACAGTTGCGCGTGGGAGGAACATTAGCATAGCTTAATGTTGTTTTATTTGCTGGACCTCCGTCAGTGGTGGTAGGTACGCTTGCTGAGCACGGGTCAGTCTACGACCGAACTACCATTAAAGATATCTAAAGTGTTAAATTTAACGAATTTCTTACGGCGGTTCATACTGTAATATACCACAGATTTCTATATATGGTCAGAGATATATCTTTATTCTCATAAAGCCAATGTATAGCAATGGTACAGAGTACTATAATTTTTAAACAATTAAGATATCGGTAGGGAATTACTTATCCTAAGGGAATCAAAAGGTGGGTGACTTTATATTGATGTTGTCTATCCTGTTTATGCCCATTGGTTTTATTGCCCCCAAAATTTTAAATTATTTAGCTTTCCAATCTTTAGATTTTGAGCGTACCTGATGAAGGTAATTCCAGAAACACGTCGGGCGCACTAAATTTGATATCTATGTTTTTATTTGAGTAAGTGAGTGATGTAGCATTAAATGCGCAATTTTGTCACCTATTTCGTGGTGAAAACAAGTTACATTCGATGAAATGATGTTGCTTAAGACCAGACCAACACTCACTGAAACAATAGTCTATGGATAAACATGTCACTTCACTCCTTGGTTAGAAACAGCATGGCTTAACCAATGGATTCCAATACTGTTGTATGAGAATAGCTTTAAATTGCCCACAATTCATAATAAGTCTCAATTTGAAATAGCGAAAACAGTACATATTGCGACATATTGTGAATTCAATTTTATTATTGGTATATCAATTTTCATAGATTTTTTAATATATTTTGCGGTTTATTTTCATCGATTCTTGCGGTTAGCTAAATCTCAGATTATCATGAATCATTTATTTTTAAACAACTATAATTGACACGAATGACGTCATGCTCGCGATATTCCACAATCTAGTAGCTAACACGGAAAAAGTCCCGTAATTATTGGTCACAGCAACAAAATACCAAAAATGTATGACAGCGTCCGTTCAATGGAATACAGTGCATGATTGGTTATTTGAGGAGTAACTACGTAATCATAGATTGTCCAGGTTATGATATCATACCAACGTTACGCCATCAAAATGGCTGTTCGACACGACAACCTGATGGTCAATAACAATGGCTGCAGGGTAAAATCGACGTGTGTATTCTATCATCAGACACTACTTAAACCTACACAGTAATTATGCGTATCTAGTTACACTCAAAATGGCCATTATGAAGCTATAAAGACGATCTATAGTGAAGTATACATTACTGAAATCTTCAGAATGTAAAACAATATATGGTCATTCCTAAAGTGTGTGCCGTACCATTGTTGTGATTCAGTTCTTTGATGGATTATCCTGACAATTTATTGTTGTTACTCATTTTTAAAAATGCCACCAAATAGTATAAGCTTTAAAACATCGGTTATTTTTCTGTAAATTTACAATTTAAAGAAACAAAACATATTTAGGCAATCTTTTGTGATGAAAATATATGTTTTATTAATGTGTAAAATACAAAAAAAAAACGCCATTATTTCCAAGATCATTCAGTCGACTGAATCTTGTGAAAAACATATTTCACAGATTGTCATGTTGTATAGGTTATAACTATTTTATTTGTCAATGGAGACAAAATGATATGGCTCAAGTTTTACCCACTTATGAAATCTTCTCTTTAGAATAATATAAGAATTACAACAAATATACATATGAAACAGAGCATGTAGATGTATCAGGTGTTTAATCTTTAGATTTCTGTGTCTTGTTTTGTAGATTGCTGTTGTCCTTTTGTCGTCTTTTCATTTAGTCATTGTATTGTCTGTCCTTCGATTTCTACTTCTTATTACCACTTTATGATCTGTAAACTTTTCTGACAACTAAGCATGGAAAAGAGAAAAGAAAAAAAAAACCAATGTTACATCAGTTTAGAATAGAAAATTAACATTTATACATTTTGTAATATGTCATGACAAATTACAAAAACAATAGTTTGGCCTTTCCCAACTTTCTTAGCATTTGCAGCAATATTACTACGAGACAACGGGGGTGGGGGTTGTTGTCGATCGTCACTTTCAGCAATGTTTAGCTGTATTGTTACAACCAGACTTTATGGAGAACTACAAAGAAGAGACAACATGAGTCAGAAGGTGTTTTGCAACCTAAGCAGTCAATGAAGACATTCAGTCGATACTATATACCATCTTTCGGTAAGCGACTCCTGACATGGAGAACTATTGGAAGCGCAATTTTATTTGCAACAATTGTGATCTAACGTATCTAAGAATGTGATTTTCATTTCAAGAACATATCAACCAAACACAGACATGTCGTTATGCTTAGACAATTATGTAGGAATGTTAAAAGCGTTATATAGATAGAAGACATAACCATTTTAGGCCGTTTTTGTGTCTGTTTTTAGATTTAATTTGTTTGTCTTATGAATAGCAATATATGTAGCCATCCATCAATGTTATATGTTAACTTGAGAAGCTAATAACTATTGCTCATTTTTAATACTAAGCCACTTTCATCTTTGAAACTATTCATAATTTGTTTAAACTTTAAATGTGAATTTTACCATCATGATGGTATGTAAAGCTAATCTTCATACACACATTTCTAACGAATTTGTTGAACAAATATTTAAACAGATAGTTGTCACTTAAAATCAGGCAGTCGTTACAGTAATAACAGAACACTTATAGACAGGCATCCTGTTGTATCTGAAAATATTTTACATATACAAAATGTAGGAAATCTAATCTCTACCGGGGCCACACATACATTATATAAGGGGCCCGGGTGGCTCAATGAGTAAGGTCGCTGGATCTTAACAATTATACAAGTCTATCACCAATACGGTGTGGGTTCGCGCCCGGCTTTGTAAATTACAAAAAAGGGTGCACTCGACTCGCAGCCGCAAGTGATAAATTTTACCAGTTGCTTGCCCATGGTCGGTGGTTCTCTCCGGCTTCCTCCACCACTAACACTGGTCGCCATGATATAGCTGAAATATTGTTGAAAGTGGCGTTAAACACCAAAAATAAAAAAATCATACATTATATTATTATCTTTTAAGTTTTTTGTGTTGTGTTTTTTTCTTTGTTTGTTCTCGTCCCGTTGCAGGGCCGTCCTCGTCGTGATCGTATGGTAGTTGAGTTTATAACCACATGTGCTATCTGTGTGTATCACCACTAACGTTGTGAGTTCCAATCCCGCTCAGGCGAGGTGTACTCGATGCAACATAATGTGATAAAGTTTGTCAGTGACGGTGGTTTTCTCCGGGTATTCCGGTTTCCTCCACCTATAAAACTGACAACCACGATATAGCTGAAATATTATTGAAAGTGGCGTTAAACACCAGAACCCTAACCCCCTAGTCTTGTGTCCAGTGTTGCTTGTCTCTCTGGATTGTACATTCATGATAGTACCTTTTGTTTTCTCTAACGTGTATTTCTTAAATGATGTTTTTCTTTCGTTTTCCATATTTTTAAGTACAAAAAATAAATTGAATATTCAAAATGAAATAAAAGTGACATATTTGTGTGTTTTCTTGTATTTTGAATTCTCCCAAACTTAGTACCGTTTTCCTTTACCGCGAACTACCTTACGCAATTCTCCTTGTTAACGCAAAAACCATGAAAACAATACCATAAAATACAAAAAATTAGTATGGACTGTGACAGTTCTATTGTTGCAATAAACGCTATCTGTCTTTTTTTTTAATAAAAAAAAACATTTGGTATTAAACAGTATAAATTATTTTGCGTATTGAATTTCTTTAACATTCAATACTCTTGATTTATTTGAAAACATGTTTATATTTGTTTACAAAACAAACGGAAAACTACTCATGATATTTGTCTTAAAACATATAAAAATCTCTGTGAATATGTATGTATTTTTTTATATATACAATAAAGGAAGGAATAACTAAACTATCTATTTAAGTTTAATGTTACTCAGATTTACATTTTGATGATAAAATTGTCTGTCAATGTCATTTTTCTACCTGAACGATTTAAGTAAATATTCAATATAGAATTATGAAATATGAGCAAACAAACGGTGCCTCATGGTATAATTTTTTCCCGTATAAACATGGCACCAAATGCTGTGTCATAGACTGGGAATTCAGTAGTCTTATGAAGTGTACCAGAGTCAAGTGGTACGGGTGGAGCATCGAACTCAGTGGATTAAGATATTGACTCAAGTTGTTGTGTGAATTGCATAGTAAATATGACATTTACCACAGTGACTAGACAATAACACAAGCATGGATTGGACGTTAAGGGTAAACACCGACTGTGTAACTCATATACATCACGGTTTGTTCTCCGTTTCTCATTTTTACAAAACATGGTAATGGTTAGCGTGCTCGATCCGAGTGCGGTATATAGTATGGTCGAGCCTAGGTTTGGTCAATATACTTCTCTTCTAAGCACATACCATTAACGTGTAAGAGAATACTAATATATTGGTTTGCTCGGAGTCAGGATAACATATCCAAGTGGAGTGACATGCCTACCCGCTTACGGTTGGTTCAGTGAGCTAGCACTACAAAAATCCAACTAAGCGTGTTCCTACATAATCATCATTGAATGAGCTGATCTATTGCTCACTTAGCGCTAAGAGCATCACTCACGCACTCACTTGCTCACAACACAAAACCAATGATGTTGGTTTTCAAGTTAGCATACATTACGTCCATGAAGAGCCCACCTTTTCCATGCAACACTTTCCCTCCGAGACACGAAATAAGTATTATTACTTGCAATATAATTTCCTATTCATTGTAAGTGACCTCAAATCAAATTAAAAACAAATTTGTATGCCGTAAAACTACAAAATAAACCACCATTAAATTTGTAGGGTTTCGTTAACACATAATTTTTCGGAAGTTTTCAAAGAATTAAAATAAAATTTGCCAATAACTTTATATATTTAGTTGACACAAGCTCATTTCTAAAAGTCTTTAAAATGGTCGTAATTGTTTAATTCTTAAAAGCATAGAAATTTAAAATGTTGTCATAAGGACGTTAATCTTGATCCGTACATAAATTTTCCCTTTGAACCTTTTAGTGTCCTCGGTAAATTTGATGGTAACTTTATTAAGCCTCTGTTGTTCTTTTTAAAGAGAGTTTAATGTATAATCACTTTTGTATTTATCTGTATTTAAACTGCTAAGGTTACTGTTTTTGTCAACCGAAGTGATATATTTCTTGTTTCTTGCCACATGATCAAAAGAACCCAATCTTTTCACATTTAAATTACGTGTTGGTTTTTATGATGTTTTATTGCTGTATGTACACTGAAACAGTCACTTTGCATTTTACGGGTATGACCTTATATGGTTGTATTGTAAAACTGAGTCCGTGATCAGGCATAATAGCTAAAACTAATTTCCAATCTAGATCACATTTAATTTTATTAATTAAATAACAGGTTTGTTTGTTTGTTTTTACTAGCAAATATCGGTTGGTGGACTCGAAACAACACTCTTTACGTTGTGAACAATTAACTATGCTGTGAAATCAACTAAATATGTGGATACCAATTTTCGTGGTTATAGTAATAAATTTGTTTTCGAGGATACATAAATTCGAGCATCCCCACCTAGAGTCATTTGCAAGTATCAAATCCACGAATTCAAATGTCAAGTAACATCTCAGTTTCTGCCAATCCACATTAAGGTTAGGGTGCTTAGCGCCACTTTCAACAATATTTCAGCTATATCGTGACGGTCAGTTCTATTGGTGGAAGAAATCGGAGTTCACAGAGAAAATCACCGTCCTGCCGCAAGTTACTAACAAACTTTATCACATAATGTTGTATCGAGTACACAACGTCAGTGGCGATAGGCATAGTTGTAAATCCAACTACCATACGATCACGACCAAGACGACTCCACAAATCCAGAATAATAACACCAACGAATATATATGATATACTAAGTGTGTGTTGGGTTTATTGGTCATTTTTCAAATTTTGGAGCATCCCGGACAAAAATTATGCATTTTGGAATAGAACTTGGAATTCAAAAAACGTTCTGGGTAAAATACCGAAAACGAACCAGACAATTAAATGGAAGACATACACTATCCATATTTTAATGTATTCCATGTCAAATTAAGACTACATTGTACAAGTGTTTACGAATCACTTAAGAGGCTCCTTGTCACTGAATTAGAATTGTTATTAACTGCTTTGTAAACATGAACATAGATATCTTAAATAAAACACGCACCTGAAATTCTTTTCTTAGATCAATCAATGAAGCATGCCAGGTTTTGTCATACGGACAATGTTAAATTGGCTTCCATAGAACGTAATTTATTCAATTTAGACATTAGCTTGTCTGAAATACACAGACATAGTACATCTTGAAGATAATATGTACAACAATACTCCAGTAATGCTATAATTTGTAAATGCGGCCTCTAATATCAGTTACAGGCCGCTGGTAGAGGCCGCTGATACAGACCGAAGTTTGTTAAAGTTCTTTTTATGAACGAGCTTAATAATTTGACAAATATTAGGTAAACTCGTTCACAAACAAAACTGTTCTCACGACATTTTTTTTAAATTTTATAAATTATAACATCATTATTGTTAGATACATTATATTATTGAAACAAAAGAAATGTAAGAAATATAATATTTATGAGAGACAGTTAACTATATCAATATAAAAAGAGAAATACGAACAGCAATATACATGAACGATGTTAGTAGAAGACACAAGACAGTCGGGAGACGAATGGTCTAATAATAAAGAGCACTTGCTGCTTTAAATTCTATGGGAGGGGTTAAAATGTATTTATTTTATCACCAAAATAACGGAACAAGTTGTGACAAAGGTTCATTATTTCCGGTATAACAGGTCAATATTGACAAAGATGTATATATAACATTAAATAGGATAACGGGGAGGTGTCAATGATTTTGCTATGGTATTGATCCGAATGATAAATATTGTTTTCAAATAACTACAACAATACAACAATCTAGTCTTTAAGAGAGCTTATTAAATACGAATTTCCTATCGGATTCGCTTGAAAAAAAGACACTTTCCAAATTCAATGGAACGGTATTTTACTCAATGCAAATTTATTTTCGGCACTGACATGGCTTATCAGATATACTTTTTATCAAAATTCTCAGTTCTTATATCATGTAATTATTGTTAAAACTAAGATTCTCCTCCCTCAGGCGTAGCTGACCTTAGCCGATTTGACTATCCTGTTTAGGTCCTTTGCTTTTCTTGTTCTCAAAATCTTTTAGATTATTTGGCCTTCAAATATTTTGACTTTGAGCGTACCTGGTGAAGGTTATTCCAGAAACGCGTACTAAATTTGATATCTACGTTTTTATTGTGGCAACAGATATGCTATTATACATCTCTGTCAACATATACTGCCTTATCGCAAATTATCGGATTTCTTTTTATAACTGTTGGTGGTTTTTTAAAACTGTAGGCAGACATTATTGATGCTTTACAAAACAAAAAAAATAATAATAATAAACATTATTCATTTTAATGAGATTTGTTGCGAGTATTCTTCTATGAGATACTCTTAAGACATGAAAATCAATTTTACGCTTTGTATATGTATGTATGTATGTAACGTTGTAATATCACGTGTTTAATCAGGTATAATCTATTCCATTAAGAAAAGTTTTTGCATGATATACTACTTCAAGCTTGTACATGTACTACTTCTACTAAAAGTTGTAATTTACTGAAAGGTCCATATAATGTCTTTGACATCTGAATTTTACTATACTATTATCAGAGTTTACGTCTGTCCATTCGTGCAGTATTTATTGGCGCTAACTTTTGACAGATTCCATATCCGTTCGCGGCGAGTTATTCTCTGCATAGCCTAGCTTAACTACTTAGAGCAAGATGCGCAAGTGGGTGAATAGTCCAATGGTGTGGATAGTCAACTGGTGTCCTTACTCTGGAGGCAAACTGGATGGCAGACATAGGCATAGAGATACATACACACACTATAATCCCAAAACAACACCGTTAGCGATAATTGGTGATGCCATATTACCTCAGGTGATATTATTTGTCGGTGATTTATGGAGGATATTTCCTATTCTTCGGTTTCCCAGACCACTAGAACTGACCACCACTATATACGTGAATATTACTGAAAGTGTCGTGTACTCATAATTCATATTTTGTGTAAATATCTAATACAAAAATTCCATTGAACGTCTATGGTCTTTAATTGGCTATCTTGATGAACTGTGAATGCGAATCATGTGGTGTTAGACATTTCGGTAGGTGGCGATTCCTGTTCCATTAATGTCGGGCGTCTTTTCGCACTTTTGCGAACTTTCATCATACCCAATCAATAAAGAAGTCAGCAATTAAATTTGTATATTGAATAAACAACGTGTTAGTTCCAGTTTCAATTACACCTTAGCGACATTTGTGTTAAATTAATTTCTGGATTGTCAATTGTATGTTAAACTTTGTGTTCCTTCAGCCTTTATCCTTGTCTTTACTAGGATCAATGTTTGATATTATGGTATATAATTAATCTTTTAATCTTCCTGTGGTTGCAAAAAATATTTCATAGCATTATTTTGATAATCAGATTTTCCCTTTTTAACGTTAAGATATTGCATTTTTACACTTTTTACACCATTGTGTATGAAAAATTAATTAGACAACTTTGAATTGTTTCCCTTTAACTGTAAGTTACATTACAATACACAATTCAACTTGAAATAAAGCAAGTAATCAGTCTTTTGTTAACCGTTACCAAAGATACACTACAACCAGTTCGAACAAACGGAATAATGAAACGTGATAACGAGATGATATTATGATATATGTGGGAAATGGTGAGTTTCTATAAAATCAAAATTCGCGTACCCAAGCAACTAATACAAGTACTCCTTCAGTTCTATATTCAATGTTTCATGTATTTGTTTTCTATTTCTTTCTTTTTTCTTTTTTTTTCTTTTTTATTTATTTGTCATTTTCTAATTTTTATCTCATCTTTTATGATTAGCTGTTATACATGTTTACTACGTTATTATTACACCGACTCCTTGACTTTTCAGCTTATCATTACAGGGTGGTCGTTTTGATCTATATATATATATATTTAAACAATTTGAATCTTTTTTATCATATCCCTGAAACAGACTAAAGTATTTCCGATTGTCAAAGGCTATTCCGGAAAGACAAGACGAGATCAAGAAATGGTCAATCAACATAGAATGACAAATCACACGACTATAGATTAAAAGGAATAAAAGAAAAACAAAAAATTAAAATGAATAACCATAAGACTAAAGCAACACACGAATGAGAAATCGGGGTTGAACTTATGTGTTCCGGAAGGAAAAGCAGTTCCTGTTCCAGATGTTATGGGTATTAAAATTATTGGAATAAAGTAATGACACGAATATGATGATTTATCATGACAATTATCATGTCCAGAAACAATACACAATTGACACCGATGTCATTTCCTGCAATCCAATTTCTGTGTAAGAATTAAACTGCAAATATACATTGCTTTATCATAATTAATTTCAGGTAGATCACATTTGGGATGTAATGGTTAGCATGCTGCTTCTTCACCATGTATGCAGCATTAAGGTGCAACATGTAAGAGCAAAAGGTGGTTGCTTAGAAATCAGTACAATGCTTCGGAGTGGAGCGATATGTCTACAGCGGATTACTGTTTCAGTGATCAAGGGCTATAAAAAATTTAACTAGGCAGATAGTATCATAATCGAATGCAACTTGTTCTCGCAATGATATAGTTGCAAAATTAAATTGCTCTTTTAGCATTAAACAACAATCACTCACTCAGTTCAAAACCTTGTTATGACAAACATTTTTGAATTTGCAATTAATGTGTCTCTGTGTGGTATTAAAACAAAATTCTTCGATCATGCCTGTGTGGTATATTAAACAGACAATTCATCAACTGTGTCTGTATGGAATGTTAAACAGAAATCATCAACTGTGTCTGTTTGCTATTATATAAACAAGATTTAGCCACTGTCCTAACAAGCTAATATTTATAATCCATAATTACAACGTGATCAAGGTAGCTGACACTTTGTTAGCATAGACCAAACGAGTCAAACACTTACATGAATTAAGCAAATATATTTGTCTCGATGTAACTTAATGTAACATTACCGTAGAAATTCAAACAACATTTATGTACTAGATACATCTTTAAGTTTGTTCGTGACTTGTGTTGGTTATCTCCCATTACATTACTTTGGTTTGCTCGGCCAATAAAACTGACAGCCACATAACTGAACTAATATGTGTAATAAACTGCGCCAACCCTATAACATATATGAAATTATAGAACTTGTAGTGTAGTGTTTTGTAGATCGTTGTTTGTCTTTTTGTCCTTTTTGTCCTTTATTTCTGGCCATTGTGTTGTCTGTCCTTCTTCGATTTACAATGTAATTATAATGAATCTTTGAAAATAGTGAGTACAGCGAGCTAGGACATGTACCAGATGTAGGACATTACGAATCTAAGACGATTTTGAAGATGCCATGGGGGTAATCAGAAGACGTAAATCAAATATCATGCAATGGCCCAAAGAAAAAGGAGAAACAATGATCTGGAATAACCTTTATAAGGTACGCTCAAAAACCAACGATTGGAACCCGAGCAAAACAAAACAAAGTGCACAAACAGGATAGCCAAACTCTGCTAAGGTTACATATGAGAGTAGAACATTAGTTTTTATTTTATAATAGTTGTCTATGTGATACTCACTTTGAAACCGTGATTTCCAATGAACATCGCAAAATAAAAATTTATTTTCAATGTCCCGTTCATTACTCTATCCTTATACTGGTATTATTTGATACTTCTTCAGTCAGTTTAACATTAGCATATTTCTGATAATTAAATGATAATGTACACCGTCACCCTGATAATGTTATATTTCTTATCTTAATGGTGTGTTCCGCACCAGCTTAGTAAATTATTTATCAGTAGATTACAATTAATATTAATAATTGATTTATCATATAAATTGTTGTTTGTTTATTACCCGGCATCGAAGAGACAGGCACACATAGATATGGGTTTGTGGTAAACAAGGCATATTTTGTGTTAGTTTATTCTCAATGATCCTTTCTTCAGTGCAACCGTATCGGCCATTTAATTGTTAGCGTGCTGGCCTCGATTGCGGTAGATTGTGGGTTCGGACACCCGATTGGGTCTAACCAAGGACTATAAAATTGTTATTTGTGTTGCTTCTCCGCTAAGCACGCAACATGTAGGTGTAAGAACAAAGACAGACAGGCTTGGATTCAGTATAATATGTCGAGGTGAGCGAAATGTCTACCCACGGCGAGTTGTTCAGTGATCTAGCACTATTAATGTCCAACTAGTAAAAAATGGACTTTGTTCCACAAATGATATATGCAATATTTCTCACTTGGCCTTAAATATAGATTCTCCTTCAGTTGCCCGTGGGTTACGATATTTCTCCACTCGAGAGAGTTAAATTTAAAATTTTAACCACAAGCCGTCAGGCGAGTGGTTAAAATTTTAAATGTAATTCTCGAGAGTGGAGAAATATCGTAACCCACATGGGCAACTGAAGGAGAATATGTTTCTCCAATTATTTAACACAAATTTTATTTCAAAATTTGAAATTAATGCGGGGAAAGGCACGAGACATTTTAATCCTCTAGAGGATTACAGATTTTTCAACCACTGGTTCAGCGGGGTTATAACACACGGTAATAATGGAAGAAATAGCAATCTTTCACTCATTCGCCTTCATCTGTGTTTCTTTGTTTTTTTGTGTCAATGAATCTATGAAGATATCAAAGGGGTAATCAGAAGCGTAAATAGAAGAAATATAGACAATACAAGAAAAGGTACAAAAGTACAGACAATGGTCGACAAAATTCTACACAGTTCCTGCTCCACTAGTGGCACCCGTCGTGTTAATCTAGTTACAAACCCGATAATAAGTCACGAATGAGGAAAGGACCGGAAAGTGTTTACGACAGATGGAACATATTCGTTAAACGACACGAACATCGATCATCTGATATGGAAATCGTGTTGTTGGACACGATGCAATAAGCGTAAATAAATACAAATACATGTGCTATACTTAAAACAGGACACCGTACAAAAAAATGCGAGCTCACCGGACGTCATTTTTACGCGGAAATCGCTGTGGAAATCACAACACGGACGACTTCATTTTAGTTTATATGGTCAGTAATCAGAAGATACTACGAACAACAAATCAACCGTGTATAGGTATGGAAATATGTCCTAAGCTCTACGCTATCAGATACCTGTCGTGGTGTAACTAGAGACAAAATTAAAATTATTTTTAAATTCATTAATGTAAATGCAATAATTTCAGTAATTTTTATTTAATTCCATTACAATTTTTATTCATATGTACTGTTGATGAAGTTAAATGAAGGAGATTAAGCTTCAGTTATTCAGACCCCCTCGCAGAGGGTGTGCCGGGAGTAGAATAGGCACCAGGTTTCTCCGTCCTAGAGACACTAGTCTCTAAAAGGGGTCAACCCCACGGGAACCCCGGGGTATAGAAATGGGACCGAGAGCTTCTTCTGCTTGAAGGGGCGTCCGTGGGTTGTGCGGGATGTATAAATTGACAACAACCCGTCCTTCGGATGAGACGTAAATAAAACCGAGGTCCCGTGTTGAGAGATTTCCACCCCTTCGCACGTTAAAGAACCCAGTGTAACAGCTCATTATGCCCATAATGAGTGGTCCATAGGAGACCTGTTGCACTGGCCTAATTCTCCGTCCCTACCCATTACATTTCCTTGTTTGAGTCCCGTGGCGTTTAAATTATTCTCGTCCTGAATAAAGCTGAAAAATTGATCGCTGGACGTTAAACATCAATCAATCAATCAATCAATCAATCAATCAATCAATCAATCAATCAATCAATCAATCAATCAATCAATCAGTTTTAGGCAGTGCCGGAATTAGATAAAGAGAGGCCCTAGGATAATCAACTTGTGAGGCCCCTCCCAGTTCCCCACCTTCACGACTGGAGGAAGATGGAAGCGTGTTTAATCAATTTCAATAAAGGCAAAGATGATGAGGGGTACTTAACATTCTACAATATTCTGAAATGGAGTGCAACTGTGTGACGAAAATTATTAAAGAGTTGTTTAGAAAATACAGTACGTTATGACAGCATAAGAGTAAAAGTCCAATAACAATGTTTAAAAATAGTATACATCTGGGCCGGAGCCCCCTTAAATTGTGAGGCCCTAGGCTTCAGCCTATCAAGATTTTATAAATCCGGCACTCGTTTTAGGTAATGTTAAATCTTTTGTTATATAATTTGCACGTCTCAACATGTAATTTTTCGAGTGACAACATATTGTTGTCATGAAATATGGTATAAATGGTAAAGGTCAGAAAAATTAAAAGACAATTCGTATACCCGATTGAATAGTATGTTGTGTATACTTATACTGGATTTACAGTAATTGTTATATTGGACTATCATGTGTGAACATTGTTTATTTGTTTAGTAATATATACTTATTGGATTTATTAATAGAACATTTAGCTGAAACCAATTTTAGTATTATATCTACCTGCTAGTTTACCTGAGTGTAAATCTAAGTACGTCATACTCCTCCCCCTCTCTCCACAGGGACAAGGGGTGATACGACCACTATATGAAGCAAGGATCACCCTATCTGTTACACGAGAAGACTCTTCCAAAACATCAAGCCTTTCATCACCCTATCTGTTACACGAGAAGACTCTTCCAAAACATCAAGCCTTTCATCACCCTATCTGTTACACGAGAAGACTCTTCCAAAACATCAAGCCTTTCAGTCAGAGGTAAATGAATGTTTCGCACTTGGTGGAGCCGTACATTGTACATACGAAATACCAGCTTGAGAGAGATGGAGATTGAAACATGTCAATATTTCCATCACGGAGTCATCTTTTACCGACATAGTTTACACAAACGTTAGAGAAAACCGAAGGGGCAATCAAGAATGGACAATCCAGAGAAACTGGCAAAATTGGTTACACAAGACACAGGACGAAGATAAACCAATGAAAACACACAACACAGAAAATTAAAAAGATGAGCAACACGGATCCCGACAAAAACTGGAGGTGAACCCCAGGTTCTCGAGATGGGTAAGACGTTCCTGCTTCTTATAAGACACTTCCTCTTCATTAAATTTAATAAATATATCGGTTTTTGCTTTACCTTATGATTTTGTCGCTGTATTTTACTTTGATATTTGTAGTCTTGTTATCTTTGTATACAGATCCTACTTTTTCCCGAAAATCTGGTTTTACATGAATTATTAACAGAGTTCTCTATGACAACACTGTGCACTCACTCAGTTATATGTGAAGGTTGGCATTTTACTCACATGACAACATCATTACACTATGAACATAACACTAACTGTACCCTCGCCACTTTTCATTGAAACTGTCTGTACCATCCCATGAAAGTGAGCGGACATGCATGTATGCACGTGTATAAATATCGATTTTGCCTCTATCGACTATTTTCCTACATGATTTACAGCTGTTCCGACAGTATGGTATTTTTTTGTTTTTCGTTTTATCATTTCAGTTTATCTCATTTTCAGTAATCTTTTGTTTTAATTGTAATAAATTAAAGGACGAGTCACGTAAAGGTCAAATATTTCTCTGGTCAAAGAATTGAATGGTATTAATTTGTTGCGCTGTATATCTACAAACGTGTATGCCTGACATGTATTATACCTTAGCTAATTTAAAAGCATTACGGCTTCATTAGACCGAGTTCCTCTATTAGTTACAAGTTAACCACAACAATTGTACGTTAGTCTTGTCCCGAGGGTATTGGTCACCATACCACCTACGGTGTGCTCTCTAGCTAACATCATCTAGATTTACTAATCCAGGTAACTGATTCACCTTGCATATTTTCATATATCACTCTTTTAAGTCAATACCAGATGAATATGTCCAGAAAAAATAACTAAAACATAAGCATACAGGATGGACAAATACGACCTAGCTTATCTATGACGAAGATAAATGTTATCTTTGCGAATTCATGTATAATTGAACATTTTAACACCATGTTTGTGTTGTTTTGTTATGCCGATTACCTGGAGAAACTACATGAATGACAGGAAGAGTACACCTAACCATGAGATAAACCTGGAGAAACTACATGAATGATAGGCAGAGTACACCTAACCATGAGCTAAACCTGGAGAAACTACATGAATGACAGACAGAGTACACCTAACCATGAGCTAAACCTGGAGAAACTACATGAATGACAGGAAGAGTACACCTAACCATGAGCTAAACCTGGAGAAACTACATGAATGACAGACAGAGTACACCTAACCATGAGCTAAACCTGGAGAAACTACATGAATGACAGGAAGAGTACACCTAACCATGAGCTAAGAATAAAACCTGAATTTTCCATAATGGTTCCTTATTAGAATCTTAAACAAAATGATGTTTTTTACATCTTAACATGTATTGCCCTTGATATTTATTCGGTCGGTAATAGACCAATGCAATTAGGTAGTATGGTATCACATGTCTGTTAATTTGATAACATATACCACGGTAATTACTTATCTGCATTTTCGTAAGGTGCATCGGATTGATAAATCAATTGATCAATCTATATAATTATTTCTAAATAATTATTGTATATATCATAGGTATCAAGTTTATTTAATTCTCCTACCTACAGAGACAGACATATACTAGTGGGTGTAACACATTGAAGTGGACGGGATCTTTTGTTCAGGGGTATTGCGGTGGTAGACTCGAATGAATTCTCAAATGATTACATATTTAACGAACAAACTGTTATGGTTATTGTACTTAACACCACTATCAACAATATTTCAGTTTTATCGTGTACTCCTCGCCTGAGGCGGGATTAAAACTCCCAAACGTTAATGGTGATAGGAACTGATTGCATAGGTAATTGTAAATCCAACTAGAATAAGATTACGACCACAACGGCCCTTCCAACGAATTGTAATCGGAATGAAGCTTACTTGTTCCCAAAGAAATTTAAATTATTTGTTTTTTTTTCTCTTTCCAATCGTTTGACTATGTTGAGGTTGTTCCAGAAATACACTGGCTATCTACGTTTTATTTATGTGTACTACATTCTATAGAGAGATGTATGCAAATCACAACTGGTTGTATCCGATGTTTATAAATGTATTCCGCAGGATCGGTTCTTTCTTCGTAATCCAGTTTTTTTCCATAAATTAACCTTAACGACATCAGCTGAAACTACAACCAATCAATCTTCATACTGTAAAATTACATTTATTTGTAGGCACCATTTTTCGTGCTTTCTACAAAATGCATTGATTCGTGGGTTCTTGAAGTCGTAACTCTGAAACACATAAAGTAAACCAAAATCAATGGAAAACTTTTATTTCGCTTGATTTTAATTTTCGTGATTTTACTGAACCATAAAATCCACCAAATTCAGCAGCCCACGAATAATGATGCTTTCACAGTATAACAATTGATCTTTTTGAAAAAAGGTTAAATTTCTTCCAATGAAAACATCTCAATAAGTTAAAGGAGACAACCCATTATGGGTTACTAATATGAATGGGTCTTGGTTGTGATCGTATGGTAGTTGGATTAACAACTACCTATGCAATCATTGCATATCATCACTAAAGTTGTGCGTTCGAATCCTGCTGATGGTGAGGTGTACTCTTTACAACATTATGTGATAATGTTTGTCAATGATTTGCGACAGGTCAGTGGTTTTTTTGGGGTACTGTGGTTTCCTCCACCAATAAAACTGACCGCCACGATATTATAGGATTAAACACTGTTTTTTATGAAATTATCTATGTATAAATTCCGGCAACTCACTCACAAACTGAATAAAGTCCTAAGGACTTTATGTAAAGTTTGTGAGTGAGCTGCCGGAGTTTATACATACATAATGTCCTAAAAACACAGTGTTTAATCCTTATGATTCTTATTCTTGGACATCGTGTTCCCTTTCTACTCTAAATACTATTAAAGAAATACCCAAGGAGAGTCTCAAACAATGGACATACAATACACATGATTGTAAGCTGGAAAAAAAATCCGCGAAATGTTATTGACTACTTTGGAACATAACTAACATGACGTCATTGGCGTCATATGAAGACTTCCAGTTTGAAACATAAAGATTAGACGTTATTTGGCTTCGTGTACGCTTCAAGTTTGATACAATTTAGCTAAAATAAGTGTTCAAGGTAAGCTTTTTAAATACTTTTGTGCATTGTTGTAAATATGACATGTAGAATTTCACATTTTCAAGATGGCAGATCCTTGTTAGTATCATTGCTCGTAGATTTATACGCGTGGAATGACTGGGGGTAAAAGTAGTCTGGTAAACGGAAATATCGATTTATAATTCTATTCTTACTAGAATTTTTCAATAACTCGTAATCTGATTGGATATCGTCACTTATTCTACGTCATTCGAAAGGAATTTATAAATCAATATTTCCGTTTACTGGACTACTTTTTTTTGCAGCGTTACGGCGTAGGAATATGAAAAATAATCCACCAAGAATTATTAGTATTTAACGTCGAAAACAAACACGATGTCCAAGAATAAGAATTACATGTACATGTATAAGGATTAAACACTGTGTTTTTAGGAAATGATCTATGTATAAACTCCGGCAGCTCACTCACAAACTTTACATAAAGTCCTTCGAACTTTATTCAGTTTGTGAGTGAGTATCCGGAGTTTATACATAGATAATTTCCTAAAAAAACAGTATTTAATCCTATAATAAATTCCTTTTGAATGACGTAGAATAAGTGACGATATCCAATCGGATTACGAGTTATTGATAAATTCTAGTAAGAATAGAATTATATCTGAAATATTGTTGAAAGTGGCGTTAAAAACCACTAGCCCTAATTAATATGGAGGCAGATGAATTGTTTATCTGACTTAATATGAAATATGCTTTCCAATTAAATACTATATCTAAATTGTATTTTTTGGGAATTCTTGTGGTTTCACTAATGGAAATGATACATGATCAGCACCATGATAACAAGTGTCTTGTGACGACGTATAGTTGTCTGATATCTAATATATAGTGGGGGTCAACTTGATCAGCAGCATGATAACAAGTGTCTTGTGACGACGTATAGTTGTCTGATATCTAATATATAGTGGGGGTCAACATGATCAGCAGCATGATAACAAGTGTCTTGTGACGACGTATAGTTGTCTGATATCTAATATATAGTGAGGGTCAACATGATCAGCAGCATGATAACAAGTGTCTTGTGACGACGTATAGTTGTCTGATATCTAATATATAGTGAGGGTCAATAAATCATTAGGTAATCATGCATCCAGAGATATATCTGTTCACGAAATAACAGATTTGTTTGCCGTTTTGTCGTAACCTTTGCTTTTTTCTCCCGATGGACCGTGTGTAAATATTTAATGTAGTGTCAAGAGTCCGTTATGTGTCTTGTAGGTCAGTGATTTAAGGGAATGTTTAATGTCTATCGTTGGTCCTCTTCTTGTCTTGTAGGTCAGTGGTTTAAGGGAATGTTTAATGTC
>MJUT01052010.1:485150-502117 GCA_002080005.1 Gigantidas platifrons
TAAGAACTTTTAAATGCATCTATTGTGCGTATGTGTAAGGCATAAAAATCAATAGCGAGTATATCCACCGCGTTAATTGTGAAGTTCTGTAACACGCCTCGTCATGCTTCGCACAAGACGCCTAAGCCGTTCTTGGGGGAACTGTTGCCACTCCTGTAAGATAGCAGTTCTTAATTCGTCAATATTTTGACATTTTGGATTGCGTTGGTTAATTTTTCGGCCAATAAAGTCCCATACATGCTCTATAGGGTTCATGTCTGGCNACATCGCAGGCCATGGAATTGTCTGAACAGCCTCTTGCTGTACAAAATGCTGTACAATTCGGGCTCTATGTGGCCTAGCGTTGTCGTCCATGAATATTGGCCTGTCAGCCAACGCATGATTGTCGAAATGGGGGACTACGCGTGGAGCTAGCACATTGTCACGGTATTTTTGGCCTGATTACCATCAAGAACGTTCAAGTCCAACTTATAGTCAAAGGAAAAACAACCCCAGACAGTTATATCCCCACCCCCAAAAGCAGTTGTGCCCAAAATGTGGTTGTCCTGAAATGAAGTGTTTCGTTGGCGCCAAACCCTTGCACGACCGTCGGTAGGGCGTAAAAAAACGACTTTCATCAGACCAATGGACCCGTCTCCATGTGCGAATAGTCCACATCAAAAGATCATGTGATCAGTCAAATCGAGCATAGCGATGACGTAATATCAATTGTGGACGTTTTATGGGTCGTCGCATTCCCTGATGGTGGAGACGTCTGATTACAGTGCGTGTGCTAATGTGGCCTCCAAACGCTAAATTACCACGAAGTGCACCAGCTGTACTGAACGGCCGGTGCCGCGCCCGTCTGGATATGAGCCGGTCCTCTCTCGGCGTCGTTTTGCGAGGTCTTCCTGCACATGGACGGTCAGTAACATTCCCCGTTTGACGAAACGCTGCATCAGTCGTACATTGATGGAATGGTTAACCCTGAAGTGGTCTGCCACCCTTCTATGGCTAAAACCACCGTTATGCATGCCAACAGCTTGCCACCTTTCTGGTATGGTTAATTTTCGGCGCACCATACCAAACCAATAGAAAATTAAACTTAAAACTCTACACACAAAAAAATCAGCTTTCGTTCGCAAACACAAATGTTGAAAAGTACACGTGGCACTTAACACACTCTGTCATATACACATAAATAAAAATCTATCAATAACCTGTTTCACAGGTAAGTAAGTATGTGTGTACAGGTAACGAAAACAGCAAACCGATTTGAAACAAGTTCATTATTAGAAAATATATTATTGAAACAAGTCAGGTGGTGCTTAACTTTTGTCGGACTGTATATATATAATTTATTTACAAATCGCCGTCTAATATATCCATTTCTATTCTTATACTTTTTACGGTGTGACTAAACCCAGTAGGCACAAAAAGTCTCTTGAAATATAAACCGTCAGGCGTTGAAATTACGTTGTTTTCCTGATGGAAAGCAAGTGATTAATTGTTTATTTAACGCTATGCATTATTAAGCAATTTGTCAGCAGTATTATCTAGAACAAGTTACGTTAACTTTTGATGAGATAAAGATTATGCATGCTCTGTATTAGACCAACAAACGTTACTAACAGTCCGCAGGTACACACGTATATTGATTCACTTTAACACAATATTTCAGTCCATTTCATGATTTGGACCAGATTCCAGATTGGGAGGAGACAGAATACTTATATTTAACTTTTTGTTCACTGTAATGTACAAAAATATGACAAAAAAGATCAAACAAGGGAAGATAATAATAGAACTTTACAGTTCGGGGATTTTTTTAACAAAAAACTGGTAGTTTCGAGAGACCAGAAGTAAACTGGCTTCGTCTTCATTTTGTCCATAATAATAATGCATAAATTTATTAACAAAAAAGGTCTTTAAGGAAAACCTCGTTTTATCCATGATCAAGCATGTGCAGTCTTTCAGGATTTTATGAAGGTTTATGCCTTTGGTTGTAAGTCCTGTCACTTGGGTGAGAAACTGGGTGTAATTACTAAACCTATAGCAATCAGAGGTGAGCGCCAAAAAAAAACAAAAGTCGCACACACAAGATTTCAGGTCGTATACACACGATAACAAGTCATACACACAAGATTACAAGTCGAATGCATAAGATTACAATTCATGCACACAAGATAACAAGTCATACACACAAGATTACAAGTCGTATGCATAAGATTACAAGTCGTGCACACAAGATTGCAATTCATGCACACAATATAACAAGTCATACACACAATATTACAATTCATGCACACAAGATAACAAATCATACACGCAAGAATACAAACCGTGCACACAAGATTACAAGTCGTGCACACAAGATTGCAATTCATGCACACAATATAACAAGTCATACACACAATATTACAATTCATGCACACAAGATAACAAATCATACACACAAGAATACAAACCGTGCATACAAGATTACAAGTTCAGCACACAAGATTACAAGTTGTGCATGAAAGATTACAAGTTCTACACACAAGATTACAAATCATGCACACAAGATTTCATTTCGTGCACACAAGATTACAAGCCATTCCAACAAGATTACAAGTCGTGTACACAAGATTTACAAGCCATTCTAACAAGATTACAAGTCGTGTACACAAGATTGCAAGTCGTGTACACAACATGTCAAGTTGTGCACACAAGATTACAGGTCGTACACATAAGATTACAAGTCGTGCATGAAATATTACAAATCATACACATAAGATTACAAATCGTGCACACAAGATTACAAATCATGCCAAAAAAATTACAAGTCGTACACATAAGATTACAAATCGTGTACACAGGATTACAAGTCGTGCACACAAGAATACAAGCCATTCACACAAGATTACAAGTCCAGCACACAAGATTACAAGTTGTGCATGAAAGATTACAAGTTTTACACACAAGATTACAAATCATGCACACAAGATTTCATTTCGTGCACACAAGATTACAAGCCATTCCAACAAGATTACAAGTTGTGTACACAAGATTGCAAGTCGTGTACACAACATGTCAAGTTGTGCACACAAGATTACAAGTCGTACACATAAGATTACAAGTCGTGCATGAAATATTACAAATCATACACATATGATTACAAATCGTGCACACAAGATTACAAATCATGCCAAAAAAATTACAAGTCGTACACATAAGATTACAAATCGTGTACACAGGATTACAAGTCGTGCACACAAGATTACAAGCCATTCCAACAAGATTACAAGTCGTGTACACAAGATTGCAAGTCGTGTACACAACATGTCAAGTTGTGCACACAAGATTACAAGTCGTACACATAAGATTACAAGTCGTGCATGAAATATTACAAATCATACACATAAGATTACAAATCGTGCACACAAGATTACAAATCATGCCAACAAAATTACAAGTCGTACACATAAGATTACAAGTCATGTACACAAGATTTCGAGCCGTGCACACAAGATTACAAGTCGTACACATAAGATTACAAATCGTGCACACAAGATTACAAATCGTGTACACAGGATTACAAGTCGTGCACACAAAGGTACATGCAGTGCACAAAAGATTTCAAGCTTGTGTGCATTACTTGAAATCTTGTGTGCATTACTTGAAATCTTGTGTGCATGACTTGAAATCTTGTGTGCATTACATGAAATCTTGTGTGCATGACTTGAAATCTTGTGTGCATTACTTGAAATCTTGTGTGCATGACTTGAAATCTTGTGTGCATTACTTGAAATCTTGTGTGCATGACTTGAAATCTTGTGTGCATTACTTGAAATCTTGTGTGCATTACTTGAAATCTTGTGTGCATGACTTGAAATCTTGTGTGCATTACTTGAAATCTTGTGTGCATGACTTGAAATCTTGTGTGCATTACTTGAAATCTCGTGTGCATGACTTGAAATATTGTGTGCATGACTTGAAATCTTGTGTGCATTACTTGAAATCTTGTGTGCATGACTTGAAATCTTGTGTGCATTACTTGAAATCTTGTGTGCATGACTTGAAATCTTGTGTGCATGACTTGAAATCTTGTAATTTTGTGTTAATACAAGTAATGCACGCAAGCTTTCAAGTAGTGCGCACAAGATTACAGGTCGTACACACAATATAAAGAGTCCTGCATACAAAATTACAATGCATGTGCGTGAATAACAATGATACTACTAATAATACATGCAATTCAAATACAATAGAATGTATTTTAACTTCTTATAATATATTTTTGGACTCAAATCAATATGTCCTTTCATTTTTGTTACATAAAATGAATTAATGTACTGGCTCCCATACTGATACTGAATATGAGTAACCGTTGAGGAAGTAATTTCGTGGTATGAGCTATTTATAAGAAGTTGAAAATCAAAGTTTGACTGATTTGTTTACCAACAAAGCTACTCTACCTATGACTAAAGGTCATTCAGATTTCATTCATAGATAATTTAGAGCGACGGGAAATATTAAAACAATACATTGGATGAAGTAGTGATATCCGTTATCACAAAGTTAAGCTGACATTTCTGTTGATATTTCCTTTTTTTTAAATCCAGTTTTAATGGAACGTTTTATTTTCATCGTCGGTAACCCACGAACTATCACGTTCTGTTTAATATCCATTCATTAGCCGATTATCAACTGACAGAGAGATCCTTGTAATCATGAATTATGCAAGTCATTTTAGAACATTTTAATTTGTACCGACGAATTCTTTTTACAGCCAATCAAAGCAGAGAAACAATTTTTAAACAAGAAAAGGATTTCCTTGAAAATTAAAATGATTCAAGGAGATGAAAGACCGTGATCGTAGGTTATCGGCAATACAAAACAAAAAGTGGTCATCAGAGATTCGTCGTCATCATTGTCTAATGTTTTTGCTGGGGTACTCCAAGGGTCTGTGCTTGGTCCACTATTATTCCTCATTTATATAAACGATATTGGTGAACAACTTCTTTCTTTAACTAGGCTATTTGCTGATGATACATCCTTGGGGTATTCAAGCTCCAGTCCTGATACTTTGGAATTAGTTATAAATCATGACCTAAATAAACTTAGTACTTGGTCTGGACAATGGCTCATGTCATTTAATCCAGACAAACTGAAATTATAATCTGTTAAAATGTGGAAATACCCAATAATTTAAATTTCTCATTCAATGGAAAACTAATACCTAATACCTCCAGTCATAAGCATTTAGGTGCAACATTATCTCATGACGCAAAGTGGAGCGAGTACGTAGAAAATATTGCTAAAACTATAAGTAAACATTTAGGAGTGTTAAGAAAATTAAAATTTAAAATGAATAGACAAAACTTAGAAAAAATGTATTTGGTTTATATTCGTCCCATCTTTGAATACGCGTGTGAAGTTTGGGACAACTGTGGTACGTGCCATTCAAACAAATTAGAAAAATTACAGTTAGAAGCTGCCAGAATTGTAACTGGATTGCCCATATTTACAAAGACTGATTCTTTATATTTCGAAACTGGCTGGGAATCATTATATAGTAGGCGTCACAAAAGAAAACTTCAATTGTTTTATAAGATATACAACGGTCTTGCACCGCAATATCTGCATGATTTGATTCCCCTCACTATTCAAAGTACAACAATCTAACCATTACGTAATGGCAGCGATCTAATAGTCCCCTTTTGCAGACTTTCTTCCACGAATTCGTCATTCATTCCTTCTTCTGTTAGAGAATGGAATAAACTTGAGAACTCTGTCCGTAATCTTGACACCCCATTAAAATTCAAACGTGCGTTACTAAACAATGCAAATAAAATAAATATTGTTTCTAAACATTTCATGTATGGTCCACGGAAGTTAAATGTGATATTAACGCAACTTCGATGTTCAGCTTCTTTCTTGAACAACGATTTATTTAAATCAAATATAGTATCTAGTCCAAATTGTGCTTGTGGTGTTCCTCGAGAAGATGCGTTTCATTTCTTCTTTGAATGTAGTAAATACACCGATATTAGGAGGGATCTGTTAATTTGTGTAAATCGATTTAGAATGAAAATCGATCTCGCTCTACTTACTGCAGGTAACAAAACTCTAACTTATGAAGATAACTGTTTAATTTTTAAAGAAGTTTACAAGTTATTAGAAGATCTAAAAGATTCCTCATTGCATAAAGTTATTGATATACCCAGCATGATCATCGTGTCCACACTAAACTTCTTTTTCCTCCTTTTTTTCCACCGTTTTTCTGTTCTCTTTTACCTGTGTAATTGTTACTGGTATACTTTCATTAATGTGCATGCTCTTTTTCATATGTATATGTGTTATATTTATTATGTAATTCCAATGAGAAGACTTCATAAGTTGGTAAAACTTGTGTCTTATCCTTTTTATCTCTATGAGCAAATAAAATTGTTATAAACTAAAAAAAAAATAAAAAAATCGGTAATACTAATATATACTAAATCGGCTTGTCAGATCATATCTTTCACAATATGTCAATTCACTATAATAAGAACATTTGAGTGATGTTATGTTGTCATGGAAACCACTAAACACACACCATTTACGGAACAACCCGAAATGACGATTTTCAATCGAAATTACCCAAGGGTGATGAACATAGAGTAAAAGAAACTTAATCAGACGTTGTGTACAGACGATGTCTTTTTTTTCGGGGTTTTTTCTCTCTCCTTTTTGCATCATTCCACTAAGAGGGGAGGTATGGGCCCATAAAACTAGTTCAACCTCGCCACTTTTTATTGAAGTGCCTGTACCAAGCCAGGAAAGTGAGCGGTCGTGTATTTGTATCGATTTTAACATTTTTGTACAATTTTGGTATTTGATTTTGGAATTGTTCAGACATTTTATAACTAAGAAGAAGACAAACAAATGCAACACAATACGTAAGCAGACACAAACAATGTAAATAAGACAAGACAAACAACTGCAGATAAAGACGAACCGAACAACGTTTCCATGCGGAAATCGTAGCCGACATCACAAGACGGAACTAAGAACGTAAAGGCACATAATAAGACAAAGCAGAAAACTAACAAGATGAGCAACACGGACCCCACCAAAAATAACGGGGGTAAATTCCGATGTACGTGAAGGGTGACCAGTTCCTGCTTCTTATAAGACACCCACCGTGTTACTCATATATGCAGTCAAGTCCGGTCAAAGTCTTGGTAGTAATAGGGAAAGAAAACATCTACACGTCATTTGAGATATGGATATTTCGTAACTGTCAACCAGATTGTGATGACGACCGTAGAATATTTGTTGCGATGACTTCAATTTAGGAGGAACGTAGTCTTGCTTGAGTAGATTTTGCGTCAGCAGCTGATCTCTGTCCAGAAAATCAATGTACTGGGCACAAGCTCTAGAATAACGTATGAGTTGTGAAATGTAAACTCCAAATATAATGATGCTGGAATATTGTTACTGATAAAAGGGAAGTTGACTATTGGAAAAGTGAAGTCATCACGTTTGTCGTAGAGTTTTGTTTTAAATCTTCCTCCGCTGTCGATTTCAAGGTGAAGGTCAATGTAAGAAGCAGACGTTTTATTGTCAGTAGTATCATTTACTTCAAGCTCATTTGGATAAATCCGATGGAGATAATCACCGAATCGAGAATTGTTCAGCCTATGTAACTGGGTATATTTTTGATATTCATCGTCACTTCCAGCAAGTGTACAGCTATATTGAAACATATCAGACTTAGTGGGAAAATGAGCCCAGACAGATAACGAACTCATTATGGTGCACACGTTTTAGTTATTGTGAAAGGTTTCACTTAAATTTGAAATGGAAGAGTGTTTACCAGCAATAACAAACCCTACAATGTTCTAATATTGTCAATTGCAGATAGACTATTTTTCCAGTATTAATATATTACATTGTATTATCATGAGATCATGAGTATTTTAAGTATGAGTTTCGTACTCTTATTCCAAAATCGTCCAATCAAATTGCTGTATTTATTGGACATGATATTCTGATTGGATGTTTTTTCGAGTTTAAGTACATAAATCGAACTCAAAAGTTATGTAACCGTGAGGCCAGAACTGTTCATGTGATTATAAAACCAATGCTTTGCAATTTAAGGATGTTTCATTTTTTATTAAAAAAACAAACTTCTGAATTTTTGTTATGTTTTTCATGATTTATTTACCCTTCACAAGTTTGGGTAACATTGTCACTAAAACTTTACCTAATTTGGTAATGAGAGAGAGAAACAATAATAAGTCATATTCCCCCTTTTGCATGTACGAGATGTGGTAGATACTTAGACCAAGATTTCTGTTGAAGGTCATTGAAATTTCATTCATAAATAGAGATGTAGTGATGACAGGAAATTCATCCATCTCCGAACAATGAATAAATGTGTCTATTTTTAAAGGATCACTTCCGAAAGGACAAAATTATTAACAGGTCACGTTGATCGTAATCATTGATTATTATTTTCGTAGTAGATACTAGTTTTCTGAAATCTGATATTTATCAGAATCTTACATTTCATTACAACAGCAACCGCGTCGGTGGTGTAACGATTAGCGTGCTCGCCTCGAATGCGGTTTATCGTGGGTTCGAGCCCCGATCGGGTCAAATCAGAGACTATAAAATTAGTTTTTGTTGCTTCCCCGCTAAGCACGCGTCGTTAAAGAGAAAAATCAAAGACGGTTTGGCTTGGAATCAGGATAATGTGTCCAAGAGGGGTGACATGTCTACCCGCAAACTGTTGTTTCAGTGAGCTAGCACTATAAAAATCCAACTAAGCGTGTTCGTCTGGTACAAAGCGGACCTCGTCATCATCATTACCTCATTGAAAATTAACTTGTTCTCGCCATGATATAGCTGAAAAATTGTTATGTTGGCGTTAAACAACAACCACTCACTCACTCACTCACTCACTCACTCACTCACTCACTCACTCACTTCATTTCAATAGCAACTGTTGAGAACGTCGGTTTTACCATATAGATGAATGGGTTAGGATTAAGCTGTTTAACGCCACTTTCAACAATACTCCAGTTCTATCATGGCGGTCAGTTTTATTTGTGGAGAAAACCGGGTACCCGGAAAAAAACATCGACTTGCCGCAAGTTACTGACAAACTGTATTACATAATGTTGTATCGAGTATACCGCGCCATGTTCCGGATTTGAACTCACAACTTTATTGGTGATAAGCAATGATTGCATCGGTAGTTGTAAATCCACCTACCATACGATCTCGAACACGATTTGAATTCACAACTTTATTGGTAATAGGCACTGATTCCATATGTAGTTGTAAATCCACCTACCATGCGATCACGAACACGACGGACCCTTATATTGGTGTAATGGTTGACATATCTCCATTAAAAAAAGATGGACCTACGCAAAAAAATAAACACCTAAAATGTAGAGAACTTTCTTATCAATTGTCATAATACTACAGGCTCTATCTTTTCACAATGGACGTACCAAATTAAGGTCATATTCCGAAACGCCTCGTTCGTACTTAAACAAGGGTAATAATAAAATTACCGAACTCCCAACAATCTTCCAAAGGGAAAGTCAAAACTCATAAGTATAAAAACAGACAAAATCGGTCAACAACCGGAAAACTGTGAAAAACGTAATAACCCTGACTTGGTACTGGCATTTCCCAAAGAAATGGTGGGTTGAATCAGATTTTAAGGCGCCAAACCTTCCGCTTTTATTATGGTTCAAAGGTTCCGGCTGTCACTATAACAGTATTTATAACAATACTGGAACAAAATAGATAAAATAGTAGTCAACGCAGTACTAAATTCAGTGAGGAGAGTGGAAGATATCAATCTACGTTTTATTAGCTATTTTTGAGCTTATTTTTCAAAAGAGTAGATAATTCATTGATTGTCCCCTCGATATTCGTTTACTATATTACACTAGGGCCAATGAAACATATTATATTACACTAGGGCCAATGAAACATATTATATTACACTAGGGCCAATGAAGCATATTTTGCCTCTCCTAAGTTGGATTCAGTAATCTGAATCGTCTGATCGAAATTAGGAGATAACTGTATTGTATTTGAAAATTTCACGACATCAATTGGAGATTTGATGGTCGTAAACTGAGTTTACTGACGACGCGTAAGCGGACCCAGTAAACGAATATTTGCTACCATTAAATCGACATTTGATGCCGTGAAATTTTTAAATACAATACAGTTATCTCCATTATAATGTAATCATGCGTATAGATGTGTATTGCCACATTATTGACAAGATGACGTAAGCGGTAATAAGCTAAAATTCTTATTTTTTTTTTATCTCATGTTATTTCAATTCAACCGTGGAATTGATACCGTGAGAATTACACAATTAAATCGACAATTGATGCCGTGAAATTTTCAAATACAATACAGTTATCTCTATTCTAATGTAAGCATGCGTATAGATGTGTACTGCCACATTATTGACAAGATGACGTAAGCGGTAATCGGCTAATGATATATCATGATGTTTCAACCGTGGAATTGATACCGTCAAAATTACAGCATTGTCCAGTCACAAACGAGGAATATTAAACAACTACATTAGAATGCCTCTTCTACAGCTATATTGATCAACCGTTTAGAAATACAAACTAGCAACAGTTTCACGTTAATATTTTCTTTTGTATAGCTAAGCAGTTTCAATTGCACAATCCACTTCCTAATAACACTGCCTGGTGCATCTGAGTTCAACCACGGTTTTTTGTGAAGTTCGTGTCACTATATCATTGTTTGTCTGTTTTGTTCTTGTTCTGTTGGTTATGATATTGTCTGTCTGTCGATTTACGGATTCTGATTACTACCTTTGGTATCTTCAGCATAAAATTAAAATTAATACATTGTACTATACAGACAAGTTTAGCTTCATTTGTAGTTGTAAATCGAATCAAATATTCATTGCGTATTAACTGAGAAAAGGGGCATTATATCACAAGTCATAACTACATATTCCAGCTGGATCGAACAATGTCCGAAAAAGACCACAGCTAACGTTTTGTTACGATTAAAAGGAAGGTGCCGCATTGCGCCGGATTGAATTAAATATGACACACACAAAAATAATCCATTCGACAGCAGACCAAAAGTTTAACTCAAAAACGACAGTATCTCTTCTATAGAATTCATTTCCTTGTTTATAAGGTTGTAGCTATGACAATGCGTTTTTTTTTATATTGGTGGAATTCTTGACCGTCACGATTTAAGCTCAGCTTAAATAGTGATGGCCAAACATTCCACCAATATCAACAAAACAAACACCATATCTCATCTGATAGGGATATTAAAGATCGTTTTAACATATATTTTTTCAACTCGTGACGAAGGTTGTTTCTTTTCAATTTAATTTTAAAAACAATCCCAGAATACTTTGCACGCCCATATAATCCTTAATATCGTTAAAATATCACTTAAAAGGGTTAAAATGAATTTTTGTCCAGGAAGCAAAAATTCAATTCAAGGAAAAGACCGCAAGATATGACAGAATTATCAACGAATTATGTCACTTTAACAAAGTTTCATTGATAAAACCCGTGTTAATGTTTCATAAATATCATTTATTGATCCAATTGCAAGTTTTCATGAGATACAAAAAAATTACCAAAATGAGCTTTAATAACCCTTTAAACCATCGAAAACTAAAAAAGACTACAAAATGTGGTGTGGATAAATTGGTCTTTGGAATCCCAGCCCTCCTTTCTGATAATTTGATCTCTAACTACAATACAGATAAAAACAAACCAGAAACATGCACCGATTCGTTACTAATCAAACAGACCACATACTATCACACAAATGAATGACAACATAAACATGGACAGTATTTAGATGACTGCTAGACTGGTATAATCTCTTTGTTAAAAACATACATGTACTTGTTGTAATAATTTCTTTTCTGTGTATTATTAACAAACTAGTCATTTATTACCGAACAAGAGTATTTCCTTATTAGGACCCAGATGTCACACGTAAAGGGTGTGATTTCAAAAATCAATCATTTCCTCTAACGTCTAGTCGAACTAAGTACTCGATGACACTCTTGAAGGTCAATGTCTGAATAATATTCCTGCTCTAGACTTGTTGCATAATATAATTTTTTATCGACAAAAATAGTATGTGTATTTATTAGTAGATTTTCAGAATTACTAGTGCATCTTCATACCAGCCTAGCATGTGTATTTACTAATACATCTTCAATCAAGCATAACTGGTGCATTTGTCAAAACCTTTTCAGACAAACATAAAGGCCGGTTCACACGGTATGATCGTCTGCTATAAATCACACCCTATTTTTGTAGTATACGACATCCCCGTTCACACCTAGCAATTAATCCTAAACTATTTTTAGTTTTTTGTTTTTAAATCACTTTCCCTCCAAAGCAAAATGGTTCTCACTGATGAAGATGACATGACTGCAGTCTTATGCATTATAATTATTATTGGTGCTAAAAGAAATAGACGGATTATTAGGAATCATACACACATAGTGTGTTGGATTTGTCCTTGAATAATTTTGTTATTACCCTTATTATACCCATACACCTTTGACAGAATTATCAACAGAAGATCCTCAAAGTTTTAGGTTTTTTGTAAGATTGGACATGGAAGCATTTGAAGAAACTATTAGGATTAACTTTAGCGTGTGAACCAGTCTTTACATTTCTATTTTCTAATATATATATACAGTCAAACCTGTATTAAGAGGTCACATTTGGGACAAAGTAAAAGTGGCCTTATAAGACAGGTGGCCTCTTAAAAGGGGTTCAATTCATATAAAATTTTCTTTGACAGGACAAGAAAAGGTGACATTTTAATACAGGTGTCTGAGTTATAGATAAAAGTGACTGCATGAGCAGGTTTGACTGTAAATATACTGTACATTGTATTTACTAGTACTTTTACATACATGCATAACATTATTATTAGTAATGCTTTTTGCATATAACTGCATAGAATGTATCACGAAACATATACTTGGGAAACAGGAAGTGATACGGATCCAACACGACATCCGTAAAACCCCGTTCGGGGTTCCACGTCTTCCATCGTATGGTAGCTGCATTTACCGAAATCATTCAATGCCGAATACCACTAATGTTTGTGGTTTTGGCTTAGGACTTGTTGCAAAGTATACTATACAAACCCTATGTGACCAATAGTGCTAAGTATTTACAGACGTTCAGTGGGTTTATGCAACAAAGTAACTGATCGTTTTGTTAAAACTGAAATTTTGTTTAAAGTGTTATTAAGCCGTCATATACTAAATCTAGCTCTTATGTAAACATGTTTCCCCTTAGGAATCAGATGTTCTATGTAACAACTTTCTAATTTGAATCGCCATGATATAGATGAAGCATCACTCACTGACTGACTCACTCACTTACTCTAAATTGGAAAAAAAACATAAAAACTGTTAGATGACTTCATTACTATTTTTGTCCTTTACCTCCTTCCTCATAAATCCAAATACTGATGTACATTACCTCCATGTGAACAGGAAGTAGAACGGTTGCTACTAGACAAACGTTGATGTTGAATTTATTGCGCACGACGCGTTTCCGGAACAACCCCCACCATGCGCACGCATAATCACAAGACCGGAAAGACAAATAATTCAAAAGTCTTTGGAAGTAAGTAAACCAAAAGGCTTAAACAGGATAGCGACAAGTGGATAATTCCGTGTATGTCTGAGCAATTAATTAAAGTTCATTTTGGTATTTTTTGTATCTCATGAAAACTTTCTATTGGTTCAATAAGTGCTATTTATGAAACATTAACCCGGTTTTTATCAATGAAACTTTGTAAAAGTGACATAATTCGTTGATAATTCTGTCATATCTTGCGGTCTTTGAGGTGAATTGTATTTTAACGATATTAGGGATTATGTGGGCGTGCAAAGTATTTTTGGATTGTTTTTACAATTAAATAAAAAAGAGAGAACTTTCGTCACGAGTTGAAAAAATATAGAATCTATGTTAAAACGAGCTTTAATATCCCTTAAATAATTACATTATTTAGAAACTGGGAACAAACTAATCACACTATTACCACATTTCTAACTTATTTTCTGTGCTATTACCAATTGGATGGTTATAAGTAATGAGAATATATCATCTTAATCTGAAGCTTTATTTTCACATTCCGATATTTGGCAGCCATGAGTGGTGTTCCCTTTACCTCCCTCTTAAATAAAAACAATCTACACATATGTTTCAGGCTTTTAGACTTATGGTATTTAACACCACTCTCGACATTATTTCAGTTATATCGTGGAGGTCAGCTTTATTTGTTGAGGAAATCCTAGTGCCTGGAGAAAACCTGTCACAAGTCAATGACACACTTTATCACATAATATGGGTATTGTACGCCTCGCCATGAGCGGAACTCGAACTCACAGTGGTGATAGAACACTGTTTGAATATGTAGTTGTGAATCCAACTACCATACGATCACGACCACGGCGGTCCCTCCTACAAATATGCCATGGACCAAAAGGTCCATAACCCTTATACATATATAATCCCTATTTTTTCTGTGTACCTGTTAACTTCCTAGTTATGATCAATTTATTAGGAAGTTATATGACAACATCTTCATATTATACCATAAGTATACAAGTAGACAAGTAGATGTTCTCTCGTTCTATTAAGTGTGCTACTTATCGGATGACGAGTCCACTGCCAACATTTTGAATTTCAATCTTTATTCTTTGTTGCTTGTGATGTTTAAATTTTTGCTTGTGTTGACACTTTGTTTTCTATGCCTGTAAAGTGGGTGAATGTATTTTCTGTAGACTAGTATGTTTATAATTACATTTGTAACGTTAAAATGTAATTGGGTATAAGAGTACAGTACATAGTTGCAAGGATGACGTGAAATCTGCCTTAATACGACTCGGGAATTGTTATCCATCTCTTCAAGCAGTACTGCTTTTTAGAAAATACCCCTCTATGAACATGACTTATTTCTATATAATGGTAGGAAACACACTGGAACCTATTGGTATAGAAATAGGACCTGGTTTCGCTACCGAGCGAGCTGCAGATTACAATCTCTCCCAAGGGCGCGTCGGCTGGTTAGCTGTGCAGGACAGGTCGGTGGTTTTCTTCGTGTACTCCGGTTTCCTTCACGAATAAAACTGACCGCCACGATATAGCTGAAATATTGTTGAAAGTGGCGTTAACGGCAGCTTATAAGAATTGAGTATGTGAGAAGTAGATAGACAATTAATCATAAAACACTGGAAAATGTGCAGCTTTATACTTTCAGATTTCTCTATCAATATGTGTATTTGTTGTAATTTTGTTATTTACTCAGCATTTATCAATATGAATACTGTTTTGTATTTATTTGAAAAGACAGAACGATTAACTTTTAACAGTATCATATCTATTCTTATTGTTGACTTCGTGGATCTAAAATACATTTTGTATTTGGAACTCGTTTACGACCAGAATCTAAAGCTTACTCCTATTTAGTTAAACCATTTAACACATTACTAGCATATCGAATGATATTTTTTCATTAAATATCTTCTTTAGTAACTACAGACTTTTGAGGAGTTAACAACTCTTAGCGTACATTTATAGGTAATGACAATTCCACACTATGGTGAGACATACTAGACTGATAACTGAATTTTAATTTGACAAAACGTGAAGACGAAAAGTGGAAAATAAAGAACATTTGTCATTTTATGTGATGGATGTCAATGCGGACATTCTTCTTATATCTATAGAACAGTCAACGTGATAGTATGAATTTGGGCTTTTTGCCAATGTCCTAAATGACCCTATATTGAAAATCACGAACGTATAACATCGCGATCGGGCAGCAACTATAGAACAGCTTTTTGAATTGGCTTCAAGACCAATATTTCTATATATTCTCGTTCAATCAGACTCTCGCGTGCTCTCAGACTCTCGCGTGGTCTGCAATACAGTGTTTGGTTTTGCACTATTACTAGTGGATATTGGCAGTTCACGAGAAGAAAGCACAAATTGAATTTGGCCCTCCAACACTTCAGGAACCAAAGAAGGACTTACGACTAACCTTCCTCGTCAACGTATCCGGGAATGGTACCAGCTATGGATTCACAACACTATTTAATGTCATTTTAGATTAAACGAAAAAAATACAGGACTTTATTACGGACAATCAAAACAAGTTCAAGATTATGAGAGCTTCAAAACTATAAATATCAACAGCGGAGCATACAATTGTTTTTTCATTCCAAGAACTATGATAGATTGGCAGCAACTAGCGGCTAAAAAGCTCAGAGGCCTTTAGATTGGTCCTCTACAAGTAAAATGAAGTTTCATGCGCTCTCATTTTCCGTTGTTAAAATACCAGAGATGTAAACTATAACGAACCTAATACAAATATATTCTGAAACTGGACAGTAAATGGTGCCGTCTTAGTGTAATTATCTGAGAAACTGATTAGTTAAAGATTGTAGTATTATGAAGAATATTGTAGCAGAAACGTGCATTTTATACCTCTCAATCTTGCTCGGCTAAAATATGCTACCTACATAGAAACATGAAGTTTGTACTTCCCGACGTACTTAACCATTGAATCTAAATAAGGGATACTTTGTTTAGAGTCAAGATTTGAAAAATAACCTTTTTTCCCGAACATGATACTTTAACGGTTTCCATTAAGTATTTAAGTGTATCTTCAATTGGAGATTTAATGAAATCGGAGGCAGTAAATTCATACTTCTGATAAGTAGTATCCGTTCTGTTAACTGTTATATAATTTAGTAGTTGTAAATAAACACTTGTGAAGATGATATGTCATGTCAGTTGTCTCTCAAATATTTATCATTTTTCTGTGTCCTCTTGGCGTTGTCTGCAATGAAATGTGTTCAAGGACGCGAGTTATACCTAGTCTACATAAATAAAAAGTCTTGGGATGTCAGTCAGCTCTCCACATCTAGA
>MJUT01052010.1:503070-569620 GCA_002080005.1 Gigantidas platifrons
CCTGGTCCATCTCTTGATTTCATGAGTATATAGCCTGGTCCATCTCTTGATTTCATGAGTATATAGCCTGGTCCATCTCTTGATTTCATGAGTATATAGCCTGGTCCATCTCTTGATTTCATGAGTATATAGCCTGGTCCATCTCTTGATTTCATGAGTATATAGCCTTGTCCATCTCTTGATTTCATGAGTATATAGCCTGGTCCATCTCTTGATTTCATGAGTATATAGCCTGGTCCATCTCTTGATTTCATGAGTATATAGCCTGGTCCACCTCTTGATTTCATGAGTATATAGCCTGGTCCATCTCTTCTAGTTTTCATGTGTTAAGGTGGTACCATACGCTTCAGGTAAAATGTGATCTGCTCTTTTAATTTTTTTTTTTTTTTTTTTTTTTTTTTGGCAATGTGTTTGAATATATTCACTGTAATAAATATCAAAATTTTAACAAATTCCAACCAACAGACTCAGAGCTATAAATTCACTAGCCACATAGCAGCTTTTCTCTCTGTGGTTTTGATCACCGAGATACTTGAAATCTGCATACAAACATCATGTAATTTTCTACTTGTTTATACAGATATATGATTTTGGCTCTCCTGTTTATATCATTGAGCTTACTTGTCCCAAAGAATTTAAATCATTCGGGTTTTCTTTTTAAAATATCAGACCGCCTGATGAAGGTTATTCCAGAAAACCCTCGTGGTCGTGCGCTATAAAGTAGATCTCTACCTATATTTTTATTTTTAATAGACGGTAGTCATGCTGACATCTACCTATACAATCATTGCCTATCATCGTTATTAAATAAGGGAAAGGCAAAACTCACAAGTCAACAAACAGACAAAATCAGCCGGAAAACTGGGAAACCGGAATGGCCCTGACTTGGTACAGGCATTACCAAAGATATGGTGGGTTGAATCAGATTAAGTGAGTTCATATCCTAAGCATGGTGAAGTATACTCGATACCAGTTAATGTGATGCCGTTTACGATTGAACTGCGATAGGTGATAGATCTTTTTTTTCTCTTGTACTCATCAATAAAATTGACCGCCATGATATAAATGACATACGATTTTTGTATAAACTAAGTGTATTCGTTTAAAAATAGAAATACGTTTACATCTGTGGTTAGCAGTTTAATTATATCTTCAACTAAACAACATCATGTTTAGTAAATGTAAAGAAACACTTGTGAAGATGATATGTCATTGTCAGTCGGGTTTACACATCTAAAAATAAACATTTCTCATTTTCTCTGTCCTCTTGGTGTCTGCTACCCAATGCTCAAAGGAGGCGAGTTATGACAAGTCTATATTAATAAAAAGTCTTAAGAGTCGCATCATTTTTGCATAGTACAATGTACATGTATACACCTTTTTAAGTCGAACTTATGTTCTATAAAAGTTCAGATAAGTATCATTAACATACACTTTATCTGGTCGGTCTTACAAAGGTAAAATATCCCGTATTGTATCATTAAAGTAATATTACACCAGGTTTGGGTGAAGAAAATTTTCCCCCGAAAATTTATTTGGAATACGGTGGTACTTTATGCATGCATGTTTCAAGTCGAAATATGTTCCCAACAACTAGAAATGATGTACATTATTGATAATGTTAAATTGCTTGCATATAATATACACGTATTTAGTTCCTTATAGTGTTAATTGCCCATAAACTGCTCGCCATGAATATGCATAAAATAGTTGCTACTAGTCGTCAAGCAACCAAAAACAATCGACCAATTAAAGTAACATTACAAGAATGAATCGATGTACCGATTGTTGATTGGTAGTTATCTACAGGCTAAATGTCTTCTGAAACGAAATTGTGCCATTTACACCCAGCTAGAGGATACAAGGATTACAGAAGTCTCAACGTCTCGTTCATCTGATGATGGCAGCTCTTGGTTGCTAGATGACATCAAAATAATATCAGCATCTTCTTCATTGGAAGACGGAGGAGAGACCTGGTTAGCATATTCGAAAGCAGAAATATTGTTTGAAAGTAAACCCAGTTCATAGACTTTTTAAATTCTTACAAGACTACCTTGATACTACTCTATGTGACAGAAGGCAAAGTAGTGATCCTGTGCGTATAAGGACATCCTACAGCAGCTCGCTGAAGCCGACGAGTAAAGCCTGGAGATCGAACAAAGGCTTTTGCAACCATTCTAATTAACACAGAGACAAAACGATTGATACGATATTCCAGAGCTTGTGGCTCCTATCAGGATTTCCTTGATAGAGGGTTACTGCTAACAAGGAAGCTACTGAACCAATTGTTCCTCTTGGTTAAGTTGAAGTCATCACATTGAAAGTTCTGCGGTCGCCATCATGACTTGGTTGACCATTATGGAATATCTGAGTCACAAATGAACATGGATATGTTCCACTTGTCGCAAATATTTCCCGGTCCTTTCCTCATATATGACTTATCACAGGGTTTGTAACTAGATTAACACAACGGGTGCAACTAGTGGAACAGGAACTGCTGACCCTTCCGGAGCTCCCGCGTTCACCCCCGGTTTTTAGTGGGGTTCGTATCACTCGATCATTAGTTTTATATGTATGTTTTGTAGGTCGTTGTTTGTCCTTTTTCTTTTGGTCATTGTGTTGACTGTTCTCTTCGATTTACGGATTCTGATTACCTCCCTTTTGGTATCTTCTTCGATTTACGGATTCTGATTACCTCCCTTTTGGTATCTTCTTCGATTTACGGATTCTGATTACCTCCCTTTTGGTATCTTCTTGACCAAGAGAGGATATATATTTTTCATTAGATGATCAGCAACACAAGTTAATGAGAATAGTTTCCTGGACCAGTTTGGTAGCTTCGCGGAGCACCGTTTTTTTCTCACGTGTGTCAATATGTCGCTGTTTGTATTGTTAGATTATGTAAGATTACACAAGAATAACAATGTATTTGACTTTTTAGAGTCATGGGAACTTTAAATTTGTCACATCTATTCCAGTTTTTAATGGAAATTCCGTAATACAACTGTCAATTATAAAAATTTCCATTTTTATTAATTAATGTCTTGTGACGAAATATCAAACATAAACACCTACTTATAATCTTTCCGTGTTAATGTCATATGATTTTTGTATGTAGTAAGTGTATTTGTTTAAAAATAAAAATACGTTGACATCTGTGGTAGCAGTCTTATTATATCTACACATAAACACCTTGTGATGTCTCGTGATATCTCGTAAGATTGAATGTCTTTGTGTCTGTGTCATTGGGGACCGACCATTTAACTTTAAGGGAGAGTCTATGGGGTTTTTTTTTCCTTTCGGACCAGTTTATTTTTCAAAATCAAATTATTATTTTCTTTTACATGAAAAATAAGTATTTTTTCTGCATATAGTACCACAATATCTTGTTAATAAAAGAGGGGTCAAACTATTTATTAAAAATTGAAATCAATTAATGCACCTGTGATGTACAAATTAATGAACATCATTAGGTGTTTAGATTTTAAAGCGTTTAGTGTTCTGTTTAATGTCTAAACGCATATGTATATACATAATATGCATCATTTTTTAGTTTTTATTATTAATTATATATCATGTCAAATGTACTATGTATTCTTTGTCAATTTGTTTATTTTGAACAAGTCTGCCTTCCTAGCTAGTAGTCAGATAGCTACAAGCATTCCTTGACACTGCTATGGTACTGTTCATGCTTAAGTTATCTTCATTGTTTGTGATAGTGTGTTGATTTTTGGGTGGAAGTGAATCTATGGAACTTTTTTCATCGCTTGTTTATATATTTTTGTAGATTGGTCCAAGACTAATGCTTGAAATTTTTTGACTGCAATAACATGATTGAATTTGAGATCCCAATGAATAAAAATAGATTCTCCTTCAGTTGCCCGTGGGTTACAATATTTCTCCACTCAAGAGAGTTAAATTAAAAATTTTTATTTAACTCTCGAAAGTGGAGAAATATCGTAACCCACATGGGCAACTGAAGGAGAATTTGTTTCTCCCATTATTTAACACGAACTTTATTTCAAAAGCCGTCAAACGAGTCAAATGCGGGGAAAGGCACGCAACATTTTAATCCTCTAGAGGATTACAGATTTTTCCACCATTGGTTCAGTGGGGTTAAAATGACGTCATAATGGGAGAAACAAATTTCTCCCATTAAAACGGCGTTTTATCCCCGCTGAACCAGTGGGTGGAAATCTGTAATCCTCTAGAGGTTTAAAATGTTTCATGCCTTTCCCCGCATTAATTTCAAACGCATTAATTCAGTTCATATTTTGAAATAAAGTTCGTGTTAAATAATGGGAGAAACAAATTCTCTTTCAGTTGCACATGTGGGTTACGATATTTCTCGTGGGTTACAATATAAATTTAAAATATCGTAACCCACGATTATTATTTACAAGTACTCTTACAACATACACCCTGCACAACTGAAGGAGAATCTTATATATAATGAGAAGATGCAAAACAGTAAAAAAAACTATCAAAAACGGAGTGAGTGATTGTTGTTTAACGGCAACTCAGCAATTTTGCAGCTATATCATGGAGAGGAAAAGTTACATTACAGTAAGATGATAATAACATACAGCAACAACAACGGAAGGACATACTACAAGAAATCACGAATATTTTGGCCATTGTGTTTTCTGTTCTTCTTCGATATACGGATTCTGATTGCACCTTTGGTATCTTCAAATTCTTCTTACAACATACACCCTGCACTCTGCAAAATAAATATTCATAGAACCTCCTGGATGTATGACTGTCGTATAAACAATGATATATATCACCATTCGAAAATTAACTTCACGGCTCATTGTGTTGTTCTGGTGTATTGGCATAACAAAAAGAGTACGACAGAGTGACATCATGGCTTTCAAGGCCGACTACAGTGATAAACTTGTCAGCCGTTGTTATTTGACAAATAGAAGCTAAGAAAAATTTGAAGGGTTAATTAGAACCCATAATTCAAAGAGCAGATAATACAATGATCAATTTGAGGGGAAGAAAAACAATGAGCTACACAACACTACACAGAAAACTAGAGACTGTGAAACCCCACTAAAACACGATGTAAACTCAGGGGCTCAGGAAGGGTAACCAGTTCATGTTTCACTAATAGTATACAGTTAAAGACCGGTTGTGAGGGAAGTAGCAAGTTTATTGTCCCCCGAAACACAAACTATTTTATTTGGTTTTTTTTTAGTTTGTGTTGAGGAGGACAATAAACTTGCTATTTCCCGAAATAACTGGTTTTTAACTGTTTTATTATACTTTAACAATTGAAGAAACAACAATAAAAGGCTTTTTTCTCTGTGATATGATTATTTCTAGGTTATTAAACTCATACTGATGAAGAACAGCAAAATAAGGCATATTACCTCAATATTGTGTTGATAGTTGTGTCACTTCAGGCCCCGGAACCACAAAACTTGAGAATTTACTTAATTCTGAGAATATTCTCAAATAAGGAACTCAGCCAATCAAATTTGAGTATTTCCTTATTTGAGAATATTCTCAGACTTAAGTAAATTCACAAGTTTTGTGGCGCCGGGGCCAGATATAGTTATGAAAGGATTTAAAAAAAACCCGGGAATTTTGAACGTGCAAAATTGCAGATAGGGAAACAGTTCACTTCCGGGGAAATAGTCTTTTAGGGGAAATTAGCAAATCTATGACTGTCAATTTATATAGTAAAAATACTGTAAAAGTATAATAATACCCACTAATATAACTATGCTATTTTCACCGTGACAAAACGAATGAACGAGATTTGAGCTCTATTTTCATGACAAACATGGAACAATTCGATATTTAACCAAAATCGAGTTTGCCGTGTCTCTTTGTTCATTACAATCAATATTTGAAAAATACGGTATCAAACGTTCCACGGAACTTTGCAAAAGATAGTTGATAAAAAATAAAAGAAAACGATTGTGTGTATTATTACATAAGAATGAAAATTGTCAAAATATTTCCGAAAAACTTGTGAAAGATTCCATCCAATGAAATTCCATACAATACTGACACATACCATGCAATCAATCAGTCAAATTCGGGTGAATCCGTGGCTCTCGTTAGATGAAGACACGGAATCGACCGAATAGTGACTAAATTTGATGGTAAAAACTTAATGGGACTACTGTCTTCATTTGACAGAAGAAGAAAATGCGAGTTATTTTTAGTTTTATTTTATTATTTACAAGTACATTAATATATACAATGGTTGATTCACAGACACATTCACTAATGCAGCTACAATATTAGGCACAGACAAACAAACAAAAACACACACACACATTTACATTCGATCTGCACACGCTTTCATACTATTTCAAAATTGTCCACATTTTCTGGCGCAATAACAAATATATAATTTAACAAACAAAAAAATACAAAAAAAAAAACAATCTGGGAATGTTAGCACTGTTTTATAATATTGTCTTTGGAATAAATCGAGGTATTGTCGGAATGTCTTTTTACACATAGCATGGATTCCTGTGTAACTATATTCCAGTACTTTGATGCACTATTTCCTGCAGCGGCTTTATTATCCATTGGTGCAGTGATACTGATGAATGTCATCTTTTACAAATTCATGTCTTCCAAATCACACCTTTAAAGAAAACAGATATCCCATAAATTTATGAATTCAAGATTTATTAAATTAGATATATAATATTCATGCAATGGATGCGTTGGTAATAAATAACGGTAACAGAAAACCGAAGAGGTGAATCAGGAAAAGACAACCCAGAGACACTGACAACATTGGATACACAAGACACTATATCTACTGTTTGAAAAACAAAACACATTCATGGACAACCCAGAGACACTGGCAACATTGGATACACAAGACACTATATCTACTGTTTGAAAAACAAAACACATTCGTTTCGCCCATCATTTTGAAATATATACTTACCACCTTCTCCAGAATGTACAAGTAAATTTGAATGTAATAAAAGCGTAGATATCTAACTTAGTGCGTACGATGCCTTACTTGGAGAGCCTTCATAGGGTATGCTCAATAGGATATGCTCAATAGGGTATGCTCAACATCAAAAGATATCTTTATTAGCTACTGCACTTTACTTCAAATGATATGTTTCAAAGTGATTTAAAATAAAATAACATATTCTAATAAACTCCTCTATTGAGGGATTTCGGGATGTTTCTTTATAGTCATCATACCAAATCTGAATATAAAAACCAAAAAAAATCTGAAATTCGTTGATACCCTTATTCCAATACTAGTATTATTATTGGTGAAATGATTCTTTATTACCATGTCTAAGCTTATCTCTTTTTCAGTAGTTATGTATTTATCCATTAGGCCATCCTAAACAAATTCTACGTTTAACATCACCCGCGCGCGTAGGTTTTGAAAATTTGCCAAAAATTAAAAAAACAAACACACATTGTTTGAAATGTTATTTTACACTGAAATTTCATGAAGTTATTAGAAATTCCTGACATTTCATATCCATGGACTGTTAATTTCTCATGTTTAACTAATAAAACTATTAATTACAGTTCTAAATCATCTTTATTGATGCTAAAAATTGTGCTTTGCACATCTTCAGGCTATCAATTGAGCACTAATAAAAATACTGAAAGTATTCTTAGGTTGTTTGATTTTTTTGTTTGTTTTTTATTTTCCTCCCTCCCTCCTAGGTTTTGGTACCCTACCTTGATGTTAAACGTAGAATTAATTTAGGACGGCCTTAGCTTTATAAGTCTGTGTCATTTGAAAATGGAATATATAACATAACAAATAAATACTGTGGTTTACTTACCATGTGTGTCGCTTTATGTACGGCGAGTGTGCGAGCCTGACAGAATCCTTTGCCACAAACAGCACATTTAAAAGGTTTATCTTTGGAATGGATGTATCTGAAAAATAAAACACATTTAAATTCAAAATTTCGAAATCTCAACATAGATAAATAATGCCAACTCTATTAAACTAGAATTTTTTTATCTTCCTTTCTTTTATCAAAAAGGAAAGAGAGAATATAATAATCCTATTGCTATTTAAATTTAAAAAATATATAGGCATGATTTTGGATCAGCAGAGGAACAAATTGGTAAAATATTAAATATGGTGTTAGACTAAGAATATTACCATTTCTAATTTCTTAGACAAAATCTAACACAAAATAAAATGAAAAGAGTCACGTCTACTCCCAATGGGATATATCGGGACATCTGCAGACTGAATTGATATCCATCATATCCATTATATCCGGTATGGATTTGTTGATGATGCACAATATATTTTGAGTCTTAAAAACCAAGGATATTGTATACTCAAAGCCATTTGTTGTAACAATTTTAAGTCTTAGAAACCAAGGACACCGGTATGCTCATATGCCATTTGGTTGTAGCAAACTTACTTGTGATCTCGAAGATGATCTTGTCGTCGGAATGCTTTACCACAAATGTCACATGGGAAAGGGCGTTCATCAGTGTGGGTTCTCTCGTGGATTAGCAGGTTGTAGGATTTTGTAAAATGGCGACCACAATACTTGCAGATATACTCTTTCTTCGCTCTAGAATAAAGTACAAAAATATATTAATGTTATTGTATATGCAATATATATACACCAAAATTCGCCTCCCTCTATAAGGTATGTATTAACTAGATTCCATTATGTTAATTTCATACAGATCAGGGGCGGATCCAGGGGGCGCCCCCCCCCCCTAAAATTGGAAAAAATATGATTTTTATGCGTAAAATCGTAATTTTTTAAGTGCCCCTCCCTCCCTAACTTGAAATCCTGGATCCGCCCCTGCAGATATCATTTCAATAAAACAATAATAACAATGCAAAGCAAAAATAATTGAAATTATAACGAAATCCCCCGGTTTTTAGTGAGGTTTGTGTTACTCGATCTTTAGTTTTCTGTGTAATGTTTTGTAGATCGTTGTTTGTTCGTTCTTTTGTCTTTTTTTATTTTGACCATTGTGTTGTCTGTCCTTCGTGGATTTACGACTTCTGATTACTCCTTTGCCAGTATCTCCAAACTTTTCTTAGATATCAATTACTATGAACGGATCCAAATATTAATTCGAATTATCCAAGACTATGACTTATCAGACTTTGTGAGATCGAGCCTAGGCTGTAGTATTACAAATACGTTTTCTGACATATAAACATACACCTTGAAGTTAAAGTTTTAAATTGTGTCACAATCTCATAAGACTTCACTATTACAAATATTAAATTACTTATATAATTTTAATTTTAAAATGTACAAGTTCAAACCCCGTTTATGGTGATGTGTACTCAATACAACATTATGTGATAAAGTTTGTCAGTGACTTGTGACAGGTCGGTGGTTTTCTCTGGGTACTCAATACAACATTATGTGATCAAGTTTGTCAGTGACTCGTGACAGGTCACGTGGATTTCCTCCGGGTGTTCCGGTTTCCTCCACCAATAAAACTGACCGCCACGATATAACTGAAATATTGCTAAAAGTGGTGTTTATAAGCCTAAACCAAGCCTAAAATATACATCTACAGAGGGTGAAAACCTCAAATCTATATGTCTAACAATAAAATCTAAAATATACCTTCTCTGTTTCTTTCCTCTGTTTAAGTCAACTTTCAGTGGGTATTTTGTATAGTGAAATGGGTATCTCATTCGCATTCTGAAATATATACATTTTGTGTGTTTAATGTACTTTTAACTTGAACTTTTTCAAATGATTTTTAACCCACCCATCTCAATATCTGAAAGTAAAATGGTTAAGGTTAAATATACAGTCAAACCTGTCTTAAAGGACACCTCTATATAACAAATCACTGTCTATAAAGGGCAGTCTCATTTTTGCGATTAATGAATCGGTACATATAATTTTAACCTGTATATAAAGGGCTCGTTTTCAGGTTCTCTTTAGAGTCCTTTATATACAGGTTGGACTGTATATATCTATTTCCCAAATTGATAAGAATTATTTATATTATGCATATTTGGTACGTATATAGTCGCCCAACTGAATAAATACTTATCTTCACTTCCGTGATCAACAATGTTAAACAATCAGGGGAGGTCACTCTAAATTAAAAGGCAGAAGAAAACAATGCAAGTCAAATTTGAATGAACCATTGTTAATATTATCTTTAAGCGTTCAAGGCGTTTATTTAAAATCCACAAATATTGATATTTTCAAATGACTTGTTAATTATGATATGTGTTCAATAAATCATACGTCTGGGTATTAATTTTTTTTGTAATTTAAATAAACATTTTAAAACAAGTACCTAGAAGTTTCTAAGATGTATCTCCATGCATGACTGATAATGCATGCATCTTTTGTCTTTTCAGGTGATACAGTCTCCGCTTCGCTGTTCTCGTTATGTCTCGTTGCTGCCTCGGCAAGATGGTGGAAATCAAACTTTTGTTTGGTTTGTCTTTTGAATTCTGTAACAAAAAATGGAAATTGAAAAAAAAAATATTGTGATTGAAAAAAAAACAGAAAGAAATTGACTAAACAACTAATTATAAAATGTTGTTTAGAGGTCACTTCCTGTTTAATTGCTGCAAAAAAATACCTTAGATCACATGAAGTAGTTTGAACAAGTGACAATGCCTTGAAATATTTATATTTTCCCGCGCTTTTTAGAGTACACATACTCGGATGAAAACAAGTTTTCACGGTCAATTCTACGTCATTATTAACACGAATTATATATTTATTTGTAACTAACATTTAGGAAAATTAGCTTTTCACCGAAACAGCTACTAATTGGCCGAATGTTAAGCAAGATAAGACAAAAATTCGACCTTTACTTATATAAATCTTGACATCTCATTCACATATTTCCTTTAAAGAAATTAAAATTCTTTCATGTCCGTTGTTTAATCTTTATCTTTTCCGAAAATATTGTTATCTGTCATCTGTTATAATCAAATGTGAGGCTTGCTACAGGGGCAAAAATATTCCCATTGGCTAGATTCTTCCCTGTTTTAACCGCATTACAATGTGCGGTAGGCTTCTGTTTGTTGACAATTTACCACATTTACACATTAAACTTTATCAAGATATGAATATTCAAATTTTCTTAAATATTTCTGCAAACATGACATTTCTCGGATATTGTGTGTGTTGTTGGTTGGCTGGCTAAAAGCGCCATTACGATGTGACGTCTGTTTCTATAGATACATAAGGTACGATACATGTTTTCTAATTATATTATCGTACACAGTATATAACGTTCATATACCATTTTTCAGATATTTTCGCCAAAAAGTGCAGCTCAGCTAAATAAAACTTGTTTTCATACTCAAGCAAATTGCATCATGCTTATTTATAAACTCTCCTCTTATGCTGATATTACATTATGCCTTTCGGAAGTTGTTCCGTTTTTCTCATACGTCCAGTGTGTTATATAAAATACATGATGTTTTATATTAACTAGACGCTGAACGGAGCTCAAATGAATAAATTTAAAAACATTTTGTGTTGTTCAATACTAGGATAGTTTCATCCAAATAGTCAATGTTTCGGCACTGGCATGGATTAATAGATGCATCAATGTTTAAAATGAACAGCTCCTAAATACGAGTAATATAATTTATTAAAACTAAGATCCATCTTCCACAGGCAAAGATAGCATTAGCCTAATTTAGCTTTCCTGCTTATACGGCTTTGGTCTACTTGCCCGCGAAGACATTTAAATTATTTTGCTCTCCAATTTTTTGACTTTGAGCATATCCTGGTGAAGGTTATTCCAGAAACGCGTCATGTGTACTAAATTTGATATCCGCGGGGGATATTAATAATTAATTGATAATTAATAATATACTTATACAATAAAAATGTTTTATTGATTAATTATTAAATTTATTAATTTTCCCAGGGCATCCGTAGAAGGTGCGGGACCCAATACTGTTCTCTGTAAAACCTGAAGCGTTGTGCGTATAATTGAACAGCAGAGATTAGATAACTCCACAGCGGCCGGCCCTGAATTTCATACAATGTTTAATGAACTGTTACAATAATCAAATAATACACCATAATTTACAGTAATATTTGAAATATATAAAATAATATAATATATTCGTTTTATTATTTTTTGACAGTGTAAAATTGTTTTCGTTTATACCTCTTTCATTCCATTTTTCAAAGCTTTTCTTGTTCTAAAACTTATAAATATACATACCTGGAGATATACTATCATCTGAGGCGACTTCTGGTGAGGAACAACTGTTTGCACGTGTAGAGAGGTCAAGAACGGGTGAAGAGTTGTCATGATACGTTGGTAGATAGCTCACAAGACCGGTTTTCTGTGGTGTCGAGTAGGACTCTTGAAGCATGAACAGGTTATTGTAGGCCACACTATATGGGAAGTAGGACAAAACGTCGCTGTATGCCATCTGTGGACACATTCCTGGAGATTGTGGACAACATACTGTTGATGGCTTACTATAAATAGGCGAAGGGCATAATATTCCAGAACTAGTCATTTTGTGTAACTTTGATCTGAAAAACAAATTATTATTTTGTAAACAAACTAATCGAAATAAAGTAAACAACAGTAATTTTGTATTTAAGGAGCAGAATTTCACAGCAATAATCACCACTGAAGTTGAGAGTTCAATTATTGTATAAAGCGAGGTGTACTCGATAAAACATATTGTGATAACAAAAAATCAATGACTTTCCACAGGACGGTGTCTTTTTTCGGGTATATATATTACTGAAATATCGTTGAAAATGGTGTTAAGCGCATTATCCCTTAACCATAAATGCATGAAAGCGGGGGAGATTTAAAATAAAAAAAATATGCGCATTCCTAACAAAATCATAATCTGTTGAAGGAAAGTGTATTATTTGAATGCTTCGAGTTGTTGCATCGCGCAAATTAAAGAAGAAACAAGTTTGTTGAAGCAATGTGCATAAATACGTAGACATTTTTTTTCTTTCAATTATTAGCTATTTATTTATCATTCTAAAAATATGTAATAAAAGGTCTGTTCGTTTGTCACAATCAGGGTATTTTCATTTCTTTGCATTTTTTATAAACCATTTTCATTGAGATGAATGTTATTTCGGTAACAGCAAGATTTTTTTGTTCCCCTCAAAATCTATCTCATTAGAATTTCGAGTCTTACACTTCAGAAAAGAATAGAATGCTATTTCTTCACTACATTATATCATTAGTTAAGAAAAGACAAATAAAAATGAAAAAGCACGTTGGAATTTTATAGGTTTCAGAAGGGTTCGCCCATTATTTTTCAAACTGTATTTTACACATTTTTATTATGAGAAATGTTATTAAATATAAGAATTCATAGTGACACTGACCAGTGAATACAAATTCAAAGTAGCAATGACAAATTAAATATTTATACATTGTGTGTATACTTTTTTGTAGTTATTTGCTTAAATTTTGCCAAAAAGATGCATCAGAAAACAGTTTTATCAATGAAAATTCTATTAAATATATTTGCTCATATGTCCACAGATGTAAAAACAAATTTGCTCTCTTTTTTTTCTCGTTCAATTTTTATTTTGTGGTAACAGTAGATTTGAATTTTAACATTTAGTACCAATAGAACGGTACAACATTATTTTTTTTTTAACAATTTTGACAATAAAACAGGATATTTATTTTAAAATAATAAAAATTAGAATCCCCCCCCCAAAAAAAACCCACTGAAAAAAATATTAAACACGCAATTTTAAAAATAAATTAATAAAAATAATAATTAAATACACAATTTAGTAAATGACTCAAAATACGGTTATTAGAAGTATAATATTTTTTTAACTATTAAAATAAAGGTTTTATCAAATGAAGACCTATATCTGAATAAGAACCACAAAGAATTAAATATAGCCAACACGCAGATTTTTCAGTTCTCACTTTTGCTATTAGCTATAGAAATACTTAAATTATAACTCAACGTAGATGCTTCAGGAAAATATCTTCACATTTTTTAAGATTTTATTCATAAATCACACGAATGCCTAAACAGGAAAGTATTTACACGACGTAAAATTCGTATATTTTTTACACACTGACTTCAAATATAACATAGCTGTTTATTTTCAAACATTATATATGTATGTGTAGTCAATGGTTTATATAAGGTATATAATATAATATTTTTAATATTGGTAGAACTATCAGTTTATGAATCCATTCTTTTTGATATGCTAATATTACAAAAGGCATTCGTCTTTCTTTATGAAAAATATTTATGCTTATGTTGAATTATTTGAGTTTTGAAAAGTGAAATACAACTCACAGGGATTTAACAGAAAAATTGAAAATTACAAATATGCTCTATGTTTTCTGTTTTTGTAATAGCTTAATGAGATATTTGTGTAGATACTGGATTTAACTTTAAAAAAAAGGNGGGGGGGGGGGTCAAATAAAAATATTTAGTAATATAATATAATTTAATGCAGTAAAAACTACACGCATTTCCTTTTATTTTAAGTTCATGTATTTCAATCTATAAAATTATACATTTTGTAATAGTTTTTAAACCGATTTCGTAATATCAATGAAGAGTTTGGTAAGGGCTTCGCTATTGTTGTAAAAATAACTTGTTTCCAATCGCATTTGCTATTTTATATTTTATATACATGCTAAGACCAAATTGCCAGCAGATGTAACCACGAAATGAAAATTAGAATTTACTGGTCCGAATCTAATTCTTGAATTTATCTTTATATATTTCTGAATAAAAAGTGAAAAATTTACCGAACAAAGTTTCACTTGTCTTGTGCCGGAGGACCAGTGTTCATCACGAGAACTGACCTTTTTTTTGGGAGGGGGACAAATTCGCTGCTACAATATTGCTGAATAGATGTATGAGAAATTATAATTTTGAATTACTATCTTTTGTCCATTTCAAATTAAAATTAGTTAAATTTAACACTGAAAGCTTGTACCTTGTGAAATATAAACTGTTTTATTTACGACAACCAAAAACTTAATTATAATCCTGTACAGTGACTATATATATATTTTTTAGTTATACATGTACATTTCATTTCAAGTATATGTATGTATTTGTATATTATAGTGTTGTGTCATCTTCCCTACTTACTTAAAAACAAGAAAGAAAAAAAAATGATGTTAAAAGGTTAAACAATATTTTTTTTGCTATTAAAGAACGAATATATTATCATGATATTAAAAAAAAATCTATAAAATTGAATTTAAAAAATGATGTATCAAGATATTAATAAAAATGATATATGTGGCTTACCTTAATTGTAGAATATATGTATATTGCTTCTGTCAGTTGTTAATTAAACAATGGTGATATATTTCCCCTAAATCTAAATTTATAGCATCTACGGAAGACAAAGGCTGTGTATTATAATTATCTGCCAAAAATTCCCAAAATGAAATTGATTGACAGGTCCCTCAATGTAATATATATATCATCATCCACCGCAAGGTGGCGCTTGCGCATTTGAAGAGACAGTGGTACTTGTCAGTACTTACTAAAAAATCGTTTTTACTGGATAATGTCGGCGACTAAAAAAAGAATTGTGTATGATATACTAAACCGGAACAATTAACAACGTATTTAATAATTATCACAAGACGTGTTATCTAAATTAAGTAATTCACGCAGTCATTATTGGGTTAGTGGATAACGGATTTATAATTAGAAAACAAACCTACAATAGAAAATGTTGTTATTGAGGTGTAAGCTTTTGTTTACCGTAAATAAATAATTAAGAAAAAGGTGAGAATAATTCTATCAACTATTTAGAAGGACAGTAAACAATTATACAAAGAGTGATCCCACCCCCTTGTTTTTAAACACCGTTTTATTAGTTGTATCTTAAATAAAATAAATATATATTGTATACAATTTTCGGTATATCAAAAGTTTTCCATACAAATATAGGTACTGAAGAGGTAACACCTTTTCAAAGTAAATAAGCGCTTGTTGTTATACTATATACATTTTTATCCTCACACACCAAGTTACGATTTTAAGTGGGGTTCGTGTTACTTGATCTCTAGTTTATATGCATGTTTTGTAGATCATTGTTTGTCCTTTTGTACTTTTTCTTTTGGCCATTGTGTTGTCTGTCCTTCTTCGATATACGGATTCTGATGACCATTCTGATTACCCCATTGGTATCTTCAAACTCTTCTTACAACGATATTTAGAGAACTATTACACAAATTATCATATATTTAATTACAATATACAGGAGTAAAAAAGACTACAAACTATTTTTTACAAAGGAGGGTCTATCTTTATAAATAACTCTTATAAATTAACACAAATTATTAAGCTCAGAGGGAATGTTGCTGTTCATGATATAGTATATATATACATATTTTTTTTTAAATATTTTGTCTAATGGGTTATAAAGCTTTCAAGAAGAGTTATCAGGCGAACACGAGAAAATATAGTGAAACTCATCACCAATTCCATCAGAGTTCCATAATAAACATATATATTATAAAACAATGTTACAAATTTACACAATTATTAAGATCAGACGAACTGTGTCTGTTCATGAGATTTCGAAATTTAAAAATATTTGGTCTATAGCTTTTAAGAAGATTCTCTCTTCACTCAGAGCCGCACACTACAAAATATTGTAAAATTCATCACCAATATCACCAGAGTCACATAGTAGCTTGCTGATCAAAGTTTTAAATTTTCAGAGAGTAATAGTATTTTTCTCGTCAAGAATCTTGAAATAATATTAAAAATTCAAATTTTCTTTTAAAAGTTTAGTTAATAATAAAAAGTCAGCGACTTTAATGTGAAAATCACGAGCATGGCTGAACCGAGGTACACATATCATTGGGCTGTGTTTCAGATTTTATTTTTAGTTGCTACCTATATTGCTTATGTATACTTATGATAATACCTGTATGCCATGCTATAATGATATAAAGAAAACTGGTTGTAAATTTTCCGCTAATATATTTAGCATTATTATACTTCGTGTAAGTTTCTGTAGTGATATTTGGTACTGTAATATTTTGGCATATTAGCTGGGTAATATTTTGGCATATTACCTGGACAATTAGACACTCAGTATAATAATGATATTAATGTGGTCTTGTCCAGGTAATATGCCAAAATATTACCCAGGTCTGAGAGACATGTTGCAAAAAATATTACCCAGGTCTGAGAGACATATTACAAAAAATATTACCCAGGTCTAAGAGACATATTACTCGACCCTCGGGTAATGTCTCTCAGACCTGGGTAATATTTTGGCATATTACCTGGACAAGCCCACATTATTATATAATTTTAACATCACTTAAAAAATATTTTGGTTATATCATGACGGCCAGTAACCGAGGAACCAGGTATATCTCGATAACATCAATTACCTGCTGCAAACTTTATCATATAAGGTTGTATCGAGGTCACCTCGTCCTGAGCGGCAATCAAATTCTTATATTTAGTGGTGGCTCCATGAATTGGAGTTGAACGATGTGAATATCATTATCAGCCTTCTGTAAAACTAAAGATTAGCAAAGCGTTTGTGCAAAATGCGTAGATCATATACCACTCCCATTATAGAACTTGCATAAGTTGTTTAATACAAACGTGTTATTAATAATCATTAATCCGTGGAATTTCAGTGTAATCATGTCTTTTTAGAAAATATTTTTTAAAAACATTGTCCTGTTGTCTTTAAGAGCAGAGCAGCGCATGCAAGAATACAATGATATTCATCGCCAATGTCACCAGACGAATAACAGGCATTACGTACGCTCAGAGTTAATAGATTTAAAAACAAATAATTTAAAAGTCTTTGGAAGCAGGAAAGAAAGCCAATGAATCCTTAGTTTTAATATTCACCTTCTTCAGGAATTGTAAATTTCAATAATGAATAATTAGAATTAGCTAAGAATAACAAAGAAAGAAGATATTTCCATTTCAATGAATTTTTCTTAACCATGGTTTATTAACTTTAAAAAAAAAAAAGGAAATGTTTTCAAAAGTTTTATGTCAGTGCTGTCTACTGGACTGGGGACATACCTTTGAACTGACACTCCAGTATTAAAGATATTTAATATTAAATAATTCATTATAGAAGTCGCCATTCCATGTTATAAGCTTATATACCAGTGTCGTGGTATTTGATTTCTTTTCTTTTTTTTTTGTTCAGTGAATTCAAAGGTGATTGTTCTTTTTGTTGATATTGGTGTAAATTAGTGACCATCGTTGTTAAAACTTTCTTCTCATAATTATACTTAAGGGAAATGAACAAAATGTACCACTGTCATTTTGGTTTACGAGATGAATATTGAACGGCGTTGTGTGCTTTAACGTTACATATCCACGTTCGCTGGATCTTACAACTCATACAAGCCTATCATCAATACGGCGTGGGTTCGCACCCGGCTTTGTAAATTACAAAAAAAAATATATGGTGCACTCGACTCGCAGCCGCAAGTGATAAAGTTTACCAACTGCTTGCCCATGGTCGGTGGTTCTCTCTGGGTACTCCGGCTTCCTCCACCACTAAAACTGGTCGCCATGATATAGCTGAAATATTGTTGAAAGTGGCGTTAAACACCAAAAATCAAATCAATCAATCTACGTTTTTATACTAAATCATTTGGGCCGTCTTGATTACACATTTCATAAAGTTCTGTCTTAATGACATTTTTGATTTTACTGTAGAGCAAACACATATGAAACTCTATCAGTTAAAATCCTCATGTGTTTCCATCTAAGTCTTTTTGAACAATTTTTTTTTTTTAAAGTAAGCTTAATTTGTATCATAAAATGAGACATTTTTATCCTCATAAAGATCGGCACAAAGGCAACTGAATATTATATAAACATTTTAATTATTTTTTTAATGTTCAGACGGACCTCTGTGTATTCCGTTTTACATTTTAAACACCTTTTTAACTTGTACATCTCTTCGACTCTACCCACTCTACCCAAAATATAATTTTAAGATTAAAAAAAAAGTAGGAGTAAATTTAGAAAGAAATATAGATAGATATTAGAGGGAATAAAATTTGCATAAATGTCGGGGTTGAGTAGTTTAATTTGTAAATTTTGTTCTCGCCACGATATAGCTGAAATACTGCAAATGTTGGCGTTAAACGCCAAGCATTTAGCAATCAATCATAAATGCTGGCACATTCTTGTTAAAGCTTTTTCTGTTTGCTTGTTTGTATTTTGTATTTTGTATTTTATTTTTTATTTTTTTTGGGGTAAATTTCTATAATTTTACATGTACCAAAATATTATTTTATTGGTTTAATTTAACTATATATTTTTTAATTCATATTATTGGGTAATTTTAACATTAAAGATTTTGTTTGAAAATTTTGGCTTACTCAAGAATACAATATTTTTTTCGTTTTATTCGTTATTATTAATTTTTAAAATTGTGTTTGTAAATTTTGGCTTACTCATGACCAGAAATAAAAATTTTTAAAAAATCAACAGTTTTTTCTGATACGAACAACACTTCTAATTTTAATGCAATAAATATATATTAAATAACTCACCATATACCTTTGGTACCAATGAACGGAATAAAAGCTCTTAAATTTTGTTCTAATTATATATAAAATGTATATATAACATTTTATATGTTATTAGAGCAGCTGAAACTGGTTTTTGAAATTTAACCCTCAATATTAATTTTTTTCTAGGAATCGATGTTTTTCTCAAATCGTACACAAGGAAAACTTTTAAAATTTTGTAGGCAGTTTCGATACTTGATATTACACTTTTATAACCACTAGAATCACATTATAAAATGAACCAGGACTTGGTTGGTTTTGGGGTTTGTGGTATTTAACGCCACTTTCAACAATATTTCAGTTTTATTGGTGGAGGAAACCGGAGAAAACCACCGACCTGTCGCAAGTCACTGACAAACTTTATCACATAATGTTGTATCGAGTACACCCCGCCATGAACGGGGTTCGAACACAAACCATCGTATAAACATAGGAACATAACCAGTGTCATTCAAGGGAATATAACACCATAATCACCATTTCACTATTTAAAGTAGAAAGGAAAATTTGTCTCAACCTTTGAAATATAATTAATTGATGAATTTTAGAAAATTGCAGACATTTAATTTGGTTTGGTTTGGTTTATAGTGCTTAGCGCCACTTTCAACCATATTTCATTTATATCGTGGCGGTCAGTTTTATTGGTGGAGGAGACCAGAGTAGCCGGAGAAAACCACCGACCTGCCGCAGGTCACTGACAAACTTTATCACATTGTTGTATCGAATACACATCGCCGGGGTGGGATTCGAACTCACAACGTTAGTGGTGATAGACACTGATTGAATAGGTAGTTATAAATCCAACTACCATACGATCACGACCAGGACTATCCCCATTTAATATGAAAATTATTTTGTGCGATTAAGATTTACAAACCACCCCCACCCCATCCGACATTCATAGTCCAAAAAGTTTGGCTGTAGGTTTTGGACATTTCTACTTTCTAATGGTGTCTAGTATTTTATTTTCAATGGGACCAAGGTTGACTGAAGAAGTTTTATATAAATATAATCCGAAACACTGACTAAGTTACTACTGGTATCCAGACAAATGGCAAGTCCGGACGGGATGAGCCCGTTTGATCCCGTGCCTTCTATTTAGTCTCCAATAAGGTTTAGTTTCCTGTTTTAAACATTTGTTTTTGTTGAATTCCACTGTAAGAATATTATGATTACATTATGATGATCTTTATTCTCATAGACTAATTCAAACAGAAGTACAGAGAAGAAATAATATACATAATTTGTAATAAAGAATAATAGTTTTATAAAGTATGTGTTTGCAAATACAAAAAAAGATGTACAGTAATTACATTTAACAGTTACTCCTAACACGGAGGACAGACATTTACAGAAATATAGTTGACGAACTTACATAGTTTTTCTAATTCGACTATAATATTAATTGAAGTAAAATTTTGCTTAAATGTAATATTTTTACGTTTTGGTGACTGTATGGAGGTATAATATGTTTTCCTTTCATTGACGAAATTTTCTACATGGCTTGTAATAGTGGAACTCATTTCCATTGTCGCTGTTTTCCTTTCTAAAAAAATACAAGTAGAAGGAAACGGAAGGCGTGTCATGGACTATATTTCATCAACAACAAACCAATTTAACATCAATCAAACTAATTCGTGAACATACCAATTTCCACAGAAATATTTCACACCTAAAGTGGACATCAGTGGCCCATGAACATTAAATAACTTGTGAATCTATTTTATGGGCGTTGACATTTATCTAATATTTTTCGTGTCATTTCATTTTATTTGACAAGTTTCGACTCAGAACGATAAGTAATGGGTGGGTTATTATAAACTTCATAAAATTTCTATAACGGTAATTAATTTATGGGATGTATGACACTGGGTTGAGGACGTGTGGCGTCCCACTGGAATAATATATAACAGTAAAACAGACGCTTTTCCTGTGTCTTTTTTTCTTTTGACTTCTTTTCCTGTGACTTTTTATTCCTATCCTAATTATGACTTTTTCCCTCTGACTTTTAAGTAAAATGCCGTAAACAGTATTTTTTCATACGGTTTAAAATAACTTTATTACATCAGCATTTAAAAACATACTATATATGGTCAATTACTTGCAAATATATAATCGAATAAAAACATAAATTACATGGATATGTGTACTGTATTGAAATTATGTAATGAGTTGTGACCGTAGCTTCCAATTTTTATTAAGTAAATTACAAATTATAAATAAAAAAAAAGTAATACAATAAATTGTATAAGGATAGTAAATGCTTAACATGCATTTTATTAAAATATACACATAGACAGAATATTATCAAAAGAAAAATCATTGTATTAATATAGACATACAAACGGTACTGTTTCTAGCAGTGACAAATACCGTAAAATGGAACTTTGTAATTGCTTACTATCTGTAAAACTTTATAAGGAAACATTTTTTATCACAATATTTAATGATTATAATCGTATTTTCGTACCGGAAAGTAAACAAGGAATTACTTTTCAAAGTCGCCGATTACTTATTATTTGTTTATCCTGCTAATCAAAGGTCAATTATGCTAAGTAATTTATATGCAATAAAGGGAGATAAATCCATGACAAATAAACATTTTAATAGATACAAATCAGGTGTGCGACAAAGAGACCTGTTATCTCATCTACATTTTTACATTATCGATTTCGTTCAGCAAATATTTTACGGTATTATAGACTGTTACATGTAATAGATATAGCCGAAAATCAAATTAGCTTTTATTATATTGTTATAAGATATATACAACTTACTGATTAGTTAATAAAACCTTAATAACAGGTTCTTAATTGTCGTCACAACAGTGTTTTAGATTGCAACCAGAGACTCTTGTAGAAAGTGTTAAATATTCGAGGCCTAATTGAGTAACAAGTTGCGTAAATTCACATATATTTCTAATAGTCTCTCCGAACTCAATTTAGAGTGGATTTTGTATATATTGTTGTTGATATGTATGGGTTTTATATGTATACATGACGTGAGACTTTAATAAGGTATTATACTTGTCTTGTTAATGTTAAAAATGTAGATGAGAACATCAATTAAAACAAAAATAATATGTATATGGAAGACTGTAAATTAATTTTGAAGACGGGGGGGTTTTATTATGTTTTATAAATCAAATTGTCAGAATATCCAAAAACAAACATGCATATAGCATTTCTAATTATGCTGAATCCAATATTCTTTTGTTCACAGCAAGATATTTTATATAAGTTCTCAACACAAAACATAATAATAAGTAAGTAAGTAAATTGTTTATTATAGTGACATGTGTAATAATACATATAAGTGCAATATATAAATACATAAGAAAACTATACACCCGGCCCAATGGACCTATAAGTCACCTTGAAGTCTTAGCTCAATGTATTAATGTAAATCACGTGAAATTCTAAACTTTATAAAGTCAGAAGAAAATATAGTTCTGGTTTATAGTGTAAAATATTCACACAGGCATAAATTGTTTGTTTTCTACGGAAAATTGCGGAGGTAAGATATTTGGCTACATTCCTAAGATGATTCCGCATCAAATAGTTTAATTGTGTTGCGTTGTCAAACTGGATAAAAGCAGGTGACTGTAATATATTTTTGAAAATGTTAGTTCTAATATCGTTGTAAAAATGACAGTTAATAAGAAAGTGACATTCGTTTTCCACACTCTGTAGGTCGCAAAATCGACATAATCTTTCTTCTAACAGTTCTCCAACGTATCTGCCAGTCTCGACTCTAATGGGTAGTATTCCACATCTAAATTGTGCAAGCACAGATCGTTCGTTCTTTGCTAGATTGAGTTTTACATATTGTTCTAATTCATATTCTGTTTTAAACGTCATATAGGTTCGCAACTATGAAATATTAGTTATGTCGTCATAACAAAGCAATAAGATAAATCATAGAAAAATGTAGAATAAGAGATCCTCAGCTATTTTTGAGTTTTATATCAAATATTTATTTATTATTTATTTATTATACAAAACAAATCAAATGAACTGAAAAAGAATACACAATCACAACCCTAATACACTATAATTTTAATTAAAAAGATGTTATAGACCTCTATTTCATAAAATTTCATTAAGTAGACGAAATAGGAATTATTAAATTTTCAACAGTAGACGAAATGGGAATAGACCAAATGGGAATGGTCAAATAGTAGACGAAATGGGAATAGATCAAATGGGAGTAGACCAAGTGGGAAGTTACCAATAGAAACTGGAAGATACACAAAAACACCCAAGGGATCAAATAAATATAAACTATGAAACTGTCCAGTTTATTTCTTTTTTTTAACTATGATATTAATAAAAATGTAAGAGATACTTAAAAAAAACTCATTGTAATTTAAATAAATTGTAATATAATTGAAAAATTAAATATAATATTAAATCCATAAATGTTTGAAGGTATAAAAACAGTTGTTTCTTTTATTCAACAATTGTTAGAAGAGTTTAAAGATACTAAAGGGGTAGTCAGAATCCGTAGAACAGAGAAAATGATCATGTTAGAAGAGTTTAAAGATACTAAAGGGGTAGTAAGAATCCGTATATCCGTAGAACAGGGAAAATGATCATTAAATCATATTATAAAAATATAATTTTTTTTTGTATTGCTTCTCTGAAATTGGATTTTGTTTAGCAAATAAATAAAGTTATTATAAGTTCATAACAGAAATATAAGGATCTTTGTTGATACTTTTGTAATTTATCCAAGAAAAGTGTCAGTGATCGTTTGTATATTGTCATACTGTTGTATGTAATGTCTAGATTCTGTACTTCCCACCAAATACCTGAATATTTTAACGCCTTTAAACTCCCAAAGAGACAATATGTTACTAATTATACATATAAACGAGTCATACCGACTCCATTCATTATGCAAATTGCATGTGTCAACTATATTTCACCCCCAGAATACACACAACAAATGAAGCAAAACAGCAAAAACTGGTAATAAATGTAAACGACACCCCCGGGACCGCGCACCTGTGAGATACCTACATGTTTTTACCTGACAAATTTTAATATTGGATCTCATAGTATATTGTAGAAACAAACTATGTTAATTTATGGTACATGTATATATAAAATTAATTTTAATTCCTTTTTTAAAAATAATTTTCTTCCTTCATTGCTTATTTTTGGTCAGCTTATGACAGTACTTGATATTGTATGTTTATATGTAGTTTCTCTGGATTGTCTATTTTTTTTATTGCCCCTCCGCCCTTCGCCCTTCTCTAACGTTTATTCAAACCTTGTCTTTGCATGTTGTGTGGATAATATCTTGTTTATATCAATAAAATGAATTTAAAGCAACATTTTTTTTTCTGCTAACACACATCTCGATTTCATTAAAATTAAATCATACCTCAATTAATTAATTGTCTGTATGAATAGACGAATGAGTTTATATAACCTTATCTGGATTTGCCTCTAAGTTAGGACATTTTGGGTAATATTTCTCTCTCAATTAGATTTTTTTTTGGTATTTAAATATGTTTTACCAACTAAATGTGATCTAACACCAATAAAGTATTAAAATATGATACAAATGTAGATGTCAAACTTATTACGTACGACGCGTTTCTGGAATCGCATTCATCACGTTCGCTCAAAGCTAAAATATTTGAAAGCCAAATAATTTAAAGTCTTTTTGGGAGCAAGAATGCCAAATGACATAAACAGGAGAGTCAAAATCGTATGACATGATTTAAATTTCGATAAAAAAAAATGTATCAAACACACATTTGGTGCGCTAAATTGATGTGTCTGTAGTGGGTTTTTTTTTATTCTATAATTGGAGCTATGATATGATTAATTGGATAAATTATAATTAATACGATTATATCTATTTTGAGAATAATGAAAAACTATAATAAAAATCGAATGTATGACAGAAAATCACAACTGACATTTTTCGACAAATAGAACAAAACGCACAAGACAAAGTCACAATTTGTAATTTGAAGAAAAAAAAAAAAAAAAAATATTGGAGTAAATTTCCAACTTTATTGGACAGAAAGTCCCATTTTAAAATATTTCTCATTTTTATTGGTGTACAATTAGATAAGATATATTTAGCATAACTAGGGTCAAATGTCAATTAAAAAGACAGAGGACAGAGACAGTTAAAAAAAAATCCGTCTTATAAGTATTAGCTTAAATAATAGTAATGTGATTGATATTTCTTTAGAAGTTGCATTAAAAATAATTTTAATTGCAGTTTAAGACGTGTATGGTTTTACAGGAAGGATCCAAAATTGTAATAAGAAAAGAAGTTATATAAAGAGATAATTAAACAAGCAATAATTTTAAAAAGTATTAATTGTGCCTTTTTGTCCTAGACGGGTTTTTCCAAATAAAAAAAAATATAAATTTTCACTTTTTATCCTAGAGGTTTTTCCAAATCAAAAATTATTTATTGAGACTTTTTGTCCTGTGACTTTCTGTCCGTTTACCTAATTTTAACACCATTAACGGATACATCTTTAATGGTCAAAACTGTTTGCTATGCAAACTTTTACATATATATGACAATAGCATATTTTGGGGACGTAAATACCATTTAATTTGAATTTTTCAGTAAAATATTTCAAATTGATTCAGTTTTGTTTGTGATCATATGACAATGTTTATTTAAATCAGGATATATAGAAACGCCCAGAAAGTGTATTAATTGAATGAGACAATGATCCGGTGTAACTTTTCCCGGACATTTGTACATGTATTTCATTCATAATAATTTATAAAACCGTGGGAGTTAATTTATTGGTTAACCGCGGATTCAATATTTTCCGATTTACAACATATTCAGCGACCACAGTGTAAATTTGAACGTTTATAGAAATTGAATACTTCTCGTCAATTGTGAGGAAATTCTTCCGCAATAGTTGTTGTTGTTGTTCCGAGTACATAGTTATATATTTATCTTAAATCGTTTTATTTTTTCCGACTCAAAGGACCGAATTGACATTTGACACCACTTAGTATCCGTATTTTTCCGATCGTTAATATTTTATACCTTTGAATGATCACCGTGTCTTTTTGGTCCATACCCAAAATGTCTACTGTTTTTTTCCCAAAATGTCTACTGCAGAATATTAGGTTTTTCCCAAAATGTCTAAAAAGATTTTAAAATTTTTTATATGTTGCAATAATTATTTTATTATACATATTCAATTTCTAGGACATTTTTCATAATTGTTTTTATAAAATTTCCATATAAAATTAGATGTTTATACAATAAATTAAAGCCTTACAACTATTTAACAACTGCAATGTTTACCCAACATGGGCTTTAGACATGCAGGTAGACATTTATAATTAATCAAGCCTCATTAAAGATATTGTTTTTTGTAAAAGTGAATAAAAATCAAAGGAAAGCATAATCATGATAATTGTTTATGTAAAATGTCTAATTATTATTTCAAAAAGTCAAACTGTTTTTACTATTTACTCATTTGAATACTCAGCTTGTGCACATGTTTGATATAAGAAAAAAATCAATTAAAATACAAGATATTGTTTTGATAACCAAAATAACATAAGACTACCAGCAATATAAGAAAATTGTATTTTTCATCATATTGCACAGCTATATCATGGTACTTAATACAGCAACACATGAAATATTTTAAGTAACATAAGAAAATTACCTGTAGACATTTTGGGAATAACTTTTAATCAGGGAGTAGACATTAGTGACACAATCTAGGAGCTAAGTTAGAAATGTACATTATATTACTCCCGCATGTACTCGTTTGTTCTGCTGTGCACTAGTGAGGGTTCCCAAGGCTTAGCCTACAGATCTGCATAGCGTTTCCTACTGTGGTGGAAAGGAGGAATTCCTCTCGATGAGCGGTTGTCGTGTTAAATCAATCTATACTAGTATCCGTTACTATGCCTGTAATATCTCTGTTCCAGACCATACGCGTATTTGGACCGTACGCGTACGGTCCGGACCGTATGCGTATTTTTTCAAAATACCTATACGGTCGGACCGTACGCGTACGGTCGGACCATACGCGTACGGTCTGCCTAGTTTTAAGAGATTATCAAGGCTTCAAAAATATTTTACAGATCAACGTTATTCGAATCAAAAATATATTTAAAAAAAGTTAATTATCGCAGTTGTACAATTTAGAAATAAGTATAATTTAATTTATTACAAACTTACATGTCTTGAATTTAGCTTGTTCGTAATAAGTTAATTCTGCTCACTCGCAGTTAACAAAATAGTTTGAAATTGAATAAAGTTTTTAAAGTAATCGCCAGTAAACAGAATGTGGGAAGAAACATTTGACGCATATTTAGGTCGAATACATGTTTGACACAGACGGAGACTTACAGACTGGAACTGAGACCGACTCACAGACAGAAACCGAGACTAACTCGCAGACAGAAATCGAGACGGATTCACATACCGATGAACAGACAGGTTCACAGACACGAACTGTAACTGACGCACAAATTGAGCCTGGCAGTGCCCGCGGGGATTCGATGGTCGACTTAAGCTGCTCACAGACTAACGTGTTTTCCGTTATGACTGACGTACATGTACAACCGACCCGAAAACGAAGACGAACTGAAACGACGGAAATATCTACTGAGACTTACGATGTTACAGATTACAGACATAGACAGGATGAACTCATGGCAGTTGATGACTTTATGGTACTGAACGACATTATAGTAGGGTCTACTGACGACAGAAACTGTACCGTGAAAACAGACGACGGACAAATTACAACTCACGGCAGGATAAGAAAGATGTTGGACAGAAATTATAAAAAAATATCTGTTGAAAATACGATGAGAAAATATAAGAAAGTGTCAAAGTCTAATGCAAAAATTGAAAAAGGTAGTTTTGTAACCGTAAGAATACCTATTGTTGATGGGACATCTGGTAATCTACCACGATTATTGTTTAGGGTTGGTGATATTATTGGTAACTAGATGCAAGATTTTACTAATTATCATGTGAATTTAATGTGTTTCGTTATTAGTGCTACAAATAGTAATGCATGCCTTTTATGTACTTCTTTACTGTAACAAATTGTAATTTGGAGAAGACTTCATAAATATGTTTTACTTGTGTCTAATCCATTTTGTCTGTTTAATTGGCAAATAAAATATGTTTTAACTAAAAATTTAATGTGTTAAATTCATGTTATGATATGGGTGATATAGAACTTTTGACACGTAAAGTTGAAACTTCGCATTGGAAAAAAGAAGAAATTTCTCTGAATGCTGCTGCAAAACAAGCAAGTTTTTCTCTTGCAAGCAAAAGATGTAAGTACAAGGGAACATGCATGAACAAAACATGTAAGTGTAGAAAGTCCGGCGTTCCTTGTAGCAGCAAGTGTCACTCTGGGCGTGCATGCGAAAATGTGATTCAGGTAGACAATTGAAATTGCATTATAGTTCAAAAACTGTTTACTTTTCATGAGGTGATGGTGTTTTGTTTAAAGTAATAATAATTATGATAAATGTAATTTGTAAAACTCAATAAAAGTTTATGATATAATGTTAGTATTGAAAAAACCCATATGGTCTAAATATCCGTATGGTCCAGCTCGTACTAGACCGTATGAGTATACCGTACGCGTACGGTCGGACCATTTTGGATTGTTATCGCTTCATATTGGAAAATGTGTTTTTTCTTCTTATTTATCAAATATTACTTCTCACCAATAAAGTGGTTGAGCTAAAAAAAAAAACTTCCGTAAAAATGTATTAGATATTGCCTACTTCCGTTTATTGAAAGTACCGTCTATCTTTGAGTGGTAGGATAGCAGGTTAAATCTAACAATAAATACCAGTGTTCCATAAGTATATTTTCCTGTTTTTCAGAAATTTTTAGATTTGAAAGCAAAGATTTGTCATATAGGAAGCGATGTTTAGATAAGATTTTATAAACTGACAATATTTATTACTATTTTGTAAATAAAGATTTTATCTCAATAACTGTCTCTGTGAGTACGGATGAATCTTTGTATCCAATATACTTACGAGTTTTTTGTTTATGTATGCAATACATCTGGTATGAGTGAGTGAGTGACTGTTGATTAACGCCAACTCACAATGTTGCAGCTATATCATGGCGAGAACAAGTTATTTTTCAATGAGATGATGATAAAGTCCGCTTTCTACTAGACCAACACACTTAGTTGGATTTTTATAGTGCTAGCTCACTGAAACAACAGTCCACGGATACAGAGGCGCATCCGGGATGGGGGGGGCGCACCCGGCGCGCGCCCCCCTAAAATTGGAAAAAATATGATTTTTTTGCGTAAAATCGTGATTTTTCACACGAAATACCCCAAAATTTTCGCGCCCCCTAACTTGAAATCCTGGATCCGCCCCTGGGATAGACATATCTCCCCACTCGAGCACATTCTCCTGATTCCGAGCCAATCAGTCTTTGCTCTTTCTCCTTCATGCTGCGTGCCTAGTGGTGAAGCAACAAATACCAATTTTATAGTCTTTGGTTTTCCCCGACCGGGGCTCGAACCCACCATCTGCCCGCACGCAAGGCGAGAACACTAATCTGGTTTGAGAAGTTCTTGAAAAGCTGTAGTGTTCTATGACAAGCCGTTGTGAACAAAAAATATCGTGGAATATGAGAGAAAAGAATACATTTCTTGATGTATAAGGGATCGTCTCAAAATGTGATAGTTTTTTTTTTCAAACGAAGTTAGTTTAGTTTGGTAGGTGGGTGGTTTGCAGCTGTCACGTTTGGAAAAAAACCAAAATCGCACATTGAGATTTGTCAATAAATCTTTAAAAATGCACTTAAAAAACGGCATAAAATTGAATTCTGTTTTTCACACTTTCATTTGGAGGGGGTGGTGGGTGGTCTGAGCCAAATGAAACTAACTTCATTTGTAAAAAACGGTCACATTTTGAGACGATCTCTAAGTTATACCTATCAATGAAGATCTTTTGGTGGTTATGAGATATAGAACAGCAATAAGAAAAATGCCTGATATTTTTCATATAACCAGGAACTGCTTACCCTTCCGAGGCACCTTAATTCATCCCCGGTTTTCAGTAGGGTTCGTGTTCGATATTTAGTTTTCTGTGTCTTTTTTTCTCTTTTGTCCATTGTATTGTCTGTGCTTCTTAGATTTACGGCTTCTGATTACCCCTTTGGTATCTTCAAAAGAATGTTATAGATGGGTTTCATGACATGCTCAATCACAGACAAATTGTTCTTATAAATTTATAAAGTTGTGTTCTGTGAAGATCAGTGCAATGTGGTATTGGTAAAATATTTCCCCATTCTTGTTGCTCAATATTTAATTTTCTGTGTACTTTTAAAGAAAAAATAAATCGATATAATGTCTATTAGTAGTGCCTGTGAATATTCTTGAGACATTTGTTAGGGTAAAATGGTCGAATTGTGATCCGGGTTATTATATTAACAGATTTTGAAAAACACGATAAGAAAAAAGAAACTAAAATCTGCTATACATTTGAAGTTATATCAGATGTCCAAGGATGTAGATTGTTCTAAAATGTATGTGTAGTGGCATGAAAAAAAAAAAAACCTCACACATTAGCACAAAAAAAAGATACACAAAAAAATTCAAATACAAAAAATGTAAATATATTAAAACAATAAAACATGCAAACTAAAATATAGCAAAATGAAAGAAAACAATTTTTTAACAAACGATATAATATTATTTTATTCGAATGCTTCATAAGCCCAAGCTTCTTATGAAGCAATACATATATATAATATAGAGGGGTTAGTGACATAATTATAGTGCCTCGTAAGCCTCTGAAGGCTGGCTGATTGTCTTCATGTAATATATTGTAAAATTGTTATAATCAGGTTGCACTTTAAAATAAATCATTCATTCATTCATTCATAATTATATTAAAATAATCCATAATCAAATATTTTGCAAATATAATCCTGTATATATATATATATATAGTCTTTGGTCATGTGATAAATTGTTGCATAAAAGTCCGTGAGAAGCAATGCAAGCTGTCAAGGTTTTCTATAACCAAGTGAACCGGGTTTAATTTGGTGTTTGATTAAAGGGATATTAAAGCTTATTATATAGATAGGTGTGAATTATGGAGATTTATCCGTGAAATAAATTCCGATATTTCACATGTGAAATATCAGTTTTTTCCCGCCAGAACTACTTTTAGACAACTATAAGTGTAGTGGTTACGTCCCTTGTTGTGTTACGGTGAATACACACATGATTGTAAACTGAAACAATTAAACAAATGAAAAAGTTTTAGTACTTTTATAAGTTATTTTAATTGAATCATTTTATTGATACATTAAAATCAAACACTTGCTTATTCTAAATCGAATCATTTCACTGGCATAACACAACAGATTTAAATATAAACAAACAACGGAAATGTTAAAAGTGCATTGTAGATTGTCAGTTTCCTAATTCCTTTCACCACCCCTTTTCAATGAAAAATCGTCTGCGTTGAACAATCTTAAAATAAAAAAAAAAAAATGTCTGATCATTTCGACGCTGTAGTCTCAAAATTTTTAGAAGAAAATGATTTTGAATTTGGAAAATGTGGAAATGCCAGAATTTAATATTCTAGATGTCCAAACAAATGTTCCAAATTCCAATGGCAATACAAATGAAAATGTATATCAAACTAAAGCCCAGTCGGGTAGATTTCAGAACGTTTCATTTGAGGACATTGATTCATTCGTTAGTTCGAATTCTGTTGCACATGAAATACACACGACTCGGACAATAATAACACATCGTGCCTGGTTCAGATAAATCGGACTGACATTAGTCGCAATTGCAATGAATTTTTCCACAACAACTTTACAAATCTGCCCATATTAAAATAAAATTCAGAAACTCGTCCTTCATTTAAATTTCCAATTCATCGAAGCGACAGCACTTGACTTGTTTGAATGTGCGGCCATATTGATTACACACCATCATTGCTCGTAGATTTATACGCGTGGAATGAAATATACAAATTAAATAAAATAATATAAAAGAAATTTTGGAAGTCTATATAATAAACAGTATAACTAATCATATATTTTGAATATCAAAATAAGACCACTCGTGACCGAATACGCATTAAGGATTAAACTCGTGGACGGAACAAGTTCCGCCCACTCGTTTAAATCCTTATGCGTACTTCGGTCTCTCGTGGTCTTATTTTGATATTCAAAATCTACGATTAGTTATACTATATTTATTTTGATATTTTTTTGTATCTCATGAAAACTTGCAATTGATTCAATAAATGATATTTATGAAACATTGACCCGGTTTTTATCAATGAAACTTTGTCAGTAAAAGTGACATAATTCGTTGATAATTCTGTCATATCTTGCGATCTTTGCCTTGAATTGAATTTTTGATTCCTGGACAAAAATTCATTTCGACCCTTTTAAGAGGTTAACCTTTTCGCTGCCAGCAATTTGAATTTATCCAAATAACGTTACGTCGTTGACGTTGCAAATAACACCAACGCCAGAGACATTTGCCGGCAAAGTTGCGATTTCGACGTCAACGTCTATCATTTTTTTTGTAATTTTTTTTTCTCTCTGTCTGCTGTGTTGTATTTGTGTACCCCTAATTTTAGTCGTTTTTATGAATGTTATCTCGATTTTGCCTGGTCTTTGAATTCTGTCGTTTATTGAATAATTCCTTTACCTTGTGTCTTCGGTACTCTGTTGCCGATATTTCGTTACATTGGATTCATGTTGTCAAATATTATTTTCCATACTATTTGTGAATGCTTTATTCATTCATTTTCTTCGTAAGTCGTTGTTTTGTTGTTTGTTTCTATGTTTCTTGGGTTTGTGTTTTGCTCTTGGCTATTGATTGTTGGTTGCAACTTCGGTTTTCCTTTTTTCCATCTTGAGAAGTACGGGGTATTACATTATGCATAGATTGGTTGATGGCAAGTATATTTTGTTTCGAAAAAAATTCTAAAAATGCAAAATGAGTAAGAAATAACAGAAACTTCTACTAAATTAAACACTGTAATGGAGTAGTTGTAAGGGAATACATTTAATTGTCAAAAATAAAAATATAAAAATAAATTAGATTTCTCTACAGTCTTGATGTAGACGAACACAGACAGTCCTTGTGGAGACCTTTTCCACACAGGTTACAAACTGTGCTACTCCTCCTGCGTCTGCCCTGGTTTCGTCTGGAATAAACACAGCAGTCTTTCTCCTTTTTGCCTGGCAAATTTGTCACCGAACGGGCACCTAGATTACTCCGTCGTTGCACACGTACTACTCGCGGTCTGTCAACACCGAAAGGGCTTCTACAATTTCTTGTGAGTCGTGATTTAACAGGAATGTCTGTAGTGTTCTTTTGGTCCAATATATAGGCGTTTTGAATTATCCTATTGAAAAGGTGTAACAGCACTTTTTTCCACGGTTTTCTGTTTTTTCTTGTTCCGCCGTAAGCCTTCATTATCGCATCAGTTAACGATATTAGGGATTATATGGGCGTGCAAAGTATTTTTGGATTGTTTTTACAATTAAATTGAAAAAAAAAAAAACCTTCGTCACGAGTTGAAAAAATATATGTTAAAACGAGCTTTAACATCCCTTTAAGAAATAGTTGGGTAGGGTTATGGTATTTAGTGCCACTTTCGACAATATTTCAGTTATCATGGCAGTCAGCTTTATTGATGGAGGAAGCCGGAGAAAACCACTGAGCTGCCGCAAGTCATTGACAAACTTTATCACATAATGCTGTATCGAGTACACCTCGCCTGAGTGGGATTCGATCTCACAACGTTAGTGGTGATATGCACTAATTGCATATGTAGTTAGAAACCCAAGTTACTACCAAACGATCGCGACAACTACGGCACAAATAAATAGTGATAGTGTGCAATAAAATATATCTTTCTGCTCAAAGTTTATAGCAAGTACAATTCTTATAAGTTATATACGTTTTATGTTTTTAATATATTGCCTCTTAGAATAGAATTGCTTTAAAGGCCCCTTTACACAGCATGTTTTTGACATGCAAATTTAAACATGCATGTTAAAACATACTGTGTAAACCTTGCTAAGTCAAAGAAATAAGAAACCTGTGTGTTGACATGGGGGATAGTCAAAACATGGCAAATAACCAATCAGATTAAAGGTCATGGGGTTGTGATGAAGATAAACACAAATTCATCAGCAACCACGTGCTTTATCAAACCAAAGGAAATTGGAATTAAATAGAAATGCCTAGAAAAGAAGAACTTTATATGAGCAAACCTCAGATACAAAGGTTATGTGAGCTGTATCTAGAGGAGGAACATTTGTGGAATATTTAATCTCAACATTATTTCAAGAATTGAATCTCCAGTAGCTAAGAATCGAAGTGTTATCGAAAGTCTTTCAGAAGCAGATATGGCTTCTCGCATCCAGGTATCCTGGCTTTGGATAACTGGAGTCACATTTTCAAGGAGTTCTTCAAAATCTATTCTATACATCCTCAAAAAATTCCGGAAGCCACCAGGATCTTCTGTTGTCAATTCTACCATCAAAGCGTGATGAGCCATGTTGTTGTCTTCCTACGTATCCATGGACATCGCCTTTGATGTCTCCGTTGTCTTCTTATTCTTTGAATTGCACTTGCTATCATGATCATGCACAATACAACAACAACTTCATCTTCTTCCATGTTTTTCTTCTTTTATTTACATTGAAAAGATGGAGGAAAATGTTGGAAACATGTGGTTGAGACATAGCTGTGTAAAGTCATGAACACCTGCATGTCAAAAACATGCATGTTTTAAACATGCAGGTTTTGACATGCTGTGTAAAGGGGTCCTTATATTCAAGCGAACGAAGTGAGGGAGAACATAAACGTATTTTTCTGTTGGCGAAACACTAACATGATTGGAGTTTGGTTCCAGTGGGAGGATCATCATACAATGTACTATTATTTTATAGGAGGAGGAAATGAAAGCTAAAGACCAATCTGATTTATTTTAATACCCGGAAAAAAAACATAATAGGACAGAAACCGATAAGGAAAACAATTGATATATTAAAAGAGTCATACCGGTATTCAACAATATAATTGTAATTCAGGTCACATGGTCGGAAATAAGACAGAATTTCGTGGACTGGATTTCCCAGGATTTTATGACCAATAAATATATACGGAGTTTGGATTAAAAGAGAACCGAAAGAGGGAAACTCGTTTGCAATAAACATTTAGGAAATTGTTTATTCACATTTTGAAGTCCTGAATTTATGTCCCGAAGCATTTCAATATTCTGAAGCGGACAGTGTCTAGATTTATGGAGCGTTCGAATGATGATAGACCGAATTTTTTGTTTATACGATTTGTAGACGAGAGCAATGTCAAAATCGAGGTGCATGTTATAAATCACACACGGACAGTCATTCATAAACATTGGTATTGCCGCTTATAAGTATAGATCTATTATTTGTGAGGTATCGTGTCCGAGTCGTTTAAACAAGTGTTCTACCTTAACCAGTTGGCAATGTGTTTCGGGTTTTGATTTTAATACAACTCGTATTTAATACCCGGTATAGTCCGTTTGACTTCTATAAATCTTCAGAAAAAAATTCTGAAAAACCCAGTTTTCAAATCAACAATTTTTTCTAGATGTTTATCAATATATGATATATACGAACTCTGACAATTAATTTCAAAATTGTTGGTCCATTATTAAAAAAGTTACCCATTAGGTCTCTATGTTAATTATATTTTCCAAAGTGTAAAAATATGGATGGAGTGAGTACAAATAGTGTAATAGCCAAGCCATGAAAACAATATAATAGACATGTGCTTTCAATATAGACTATATAGACTTTTATTACACTCTGACAGTATACACTGTTACAAGAGGCAGACAATAAAATACACAATACATGATGACGAACTGAATGAATGAAACACATTTACATAAATAGACTGAATAAATGAAACATATTTACATACATTGTAATTATTACACATGACAATAAAAGTACAATTGACCTCTATACAGGTAACTTTTAGGTAGCATGTCTGGATTATCTTATATACAAACTCCAGGGTAAGTGACGAAATCTATTGCTATTATTATTATTTTTGTTGTTGTTTCATAAGTAATTTGAGACTTTCTTGAGAAAAATTGCCAGATTATTTAATACTTTAACATTGCAAAATGAAAGTAAACCACTTAACTTATTTTCACTAGGGTTTCTGACAAAGTAACTTGGGATGTACTTTAATCTAAGCTGAACAATTTCTACTTTTTGGCAAGTACAAATATAATGGAATTCATTTCCTATCTCCTTCAAGTTACATAAGTTGCAGAAACGCTCATGTTTTGGAATGTTATTCCATCGACCAGTTTCGATTGGAAATTTTAAATTTGAACAGCGTATTTTGCAAATATATACTCTTTTATCAGTTCTTAATCTGAGTAAGTAATTTTCTAAACAAAATTCTGTCTTAAACATAGAATAAAATTCATATTTCATTGTACCATTTGACATATTACACTTAATTATCAAAAGACTACTCATTAACTGCCCATAGATGATAGTCAATTGTTATGTTGTACTGTGATATTGTTGATTTGAAAACTGAATTTTTAAGAATTTTTTTTTTTTTTGGAAGATTTATAGAAGTCAAACGGACTATATCATATTTGATTTAATGACAGGATCGATTTCATGTTGAATCTATCCTAAAACTAATAAAATAAGAGTATTTTATAGAAATACAAATATATATACATATATATATGTATAAAGGATATATGACAAACAAATGGTTGAGGTCACATGGACACGTGACCGTTGCATTGGGAAGAAGCTTTTATTGTCACAGTGTAACTTTAATTTATTTATTTTTAATGCGAATCGTTTATTATCTTTTTTTTTCGGTAAAAAATGTCTTTCTCCTATTACATGCAAAGCCAACAATTAAATATGAATATAAACCCAATTATTTCGAGTTTGTCCTTTCTGTAACACTTGGTGATATATGAGATGGATACCATTACATTTCATCTTGTTCAGACATTGAAGAAAGTAGAAAACATTTCATAAAACCCTAAATACAGAAATTAATTTTTAACTTTATTGCTCTCGTGAACTGCAGAACAATTTCAAAGTGGAATAGGGTATGCAAATTCATTAAAGAAGGCGTGGTCTAGGGTGATGGACATAAGTATAAGCAATTTGTGCTGCAGTGTATCAATGGCGTGAGTTCGAATCCCATCCAGGGAGAACAAAAAAATTGCCAGCTCAAACATTGTTGTGTTTAATTTTCAGACATATGAGATATTTATTTCAGTATTCTAATTATGATTTCTCAAACGTTGTAGAAAATTATGTAGAAATAATATGGAAAATCCTCTTTTGGGAAATATTATGTACATGTATACACCTCCGTTTGCTACATTTGTAAAACGTGGTAGACCTCGTAAAAATTCTGTAATGTATACCCTCTATTTATGCACGCTTCTGTTTATCATATTTTTTGATTTATAGATATATAAACATATATCGATACAATGTATATATAGACAAGATGCACCTTTTATGTTGTCAAAGTTTTATGATTTACAAGAAACAGTAAAAGATAGCTCAGTTAATACGATATTTGTACTGTGATAACATTATCATTCACAAAGAATCTTAACTTCTTAACACTCGAGAACTTCTTAGCATTTGTCTTTGTTTTGTATACTGAAGGGGCGATTTGTGGACAGCACATGTAGGTAATTTAAGAAAGATTGTGTTCAGTAAATTCCTAAAGTAGCTTCCCTGACCATTGATTATGACTTTTAGTCACAGTGTGGTCATCAATTGTTTGTATATCACTTAAGTGGCAAAATGTTGTCATAGATAAATGAATGGACTAAATTATACTAAAACAAAAGGGTTATATAATAATATTTTAAAATGTCAAGCTAGAACATAAATAAAATAAATAAATAAACTGGCTGCCACGATATAACTGAAATATTGTTGAAATTAGCGTCAAACACCATACACCAATCCAAACCAAACTTAAATAAAATGGTGGATATTTTATTATATTATACTTTACGTTTTATTTTCCCTATTTGTCTTTGTTAGCGCAGCCGGTCCATATAACGTTATATGGACCGGCAGTGGACTGTCTCGTTTTCGAGTCTTTATTTCGGGAGCAAATTGGGCTTGTTTTTGGACGCGAAGTATAATATAACAAATAGTTCACGGCACTTCGGGCCATATGGCAGTTTATGGACCGGTCTGTCACCCACAAAATACTATATGGACCTCAGCTTCGCTTCGATCCATATAATATTTTGTGGGTGACATCCCGGTCCATCAACTGCCATATGGCCCTCAGTGCCGTGAACTATTTGTTAAATATCTAATGTATTTATATGACTAAATCAAAAGGATTAAAACGTCATTCCACGACAAGAACCATGTTGCTTAATTATGCCGGGTATTTATGTTTTGATGAGAAAAATTAATCGGAATTGAGTTTTGCAAAGAAATCTGAAAAGTCTGTCTTCGGTCCTGATACTGACAACGAAAAATATTTCTCTGATAGTTTTAAAAAACGAAGAAAAAAAAAAGATTTTGAAAAATTGCAATCAATTAAACATTTGGCCTTACATGATTACTTCAAAAGTAGAAATTCAATAACACTATTTATATTAGAAACTAAAGCTATTAATGGTAGTACAAGAAAGGTTTTCAATATTTTATACATCAAGTAAAACATATTATTACAGGCACTCGACGTCTGGATCCCCCTTTTCCCGGTTGATCCCCCCTCCCTTTTTTCCACAAAGTTGAATTTAACTAAGTTTATTTCTTTCCCTTAAATACGTGTATGTTTATTTTTTCCCTTAAATACGTGTATGTTTAATACACGTATTTAAGGGAAAAATAAATTTAGTGAAATTCAACTTTGTGGAAAAAGGGGGGTCAACCGGGAAACGGGGGGTCCAGACGTCGAGTGCCTGTGGTAAAACATACACAACAAGATTTGAAATATGAGAAACCGAATCAGTGGTGTAATGGTTAGCGTGTTCGTCTCGAGTGCGGTAGATCGTGAGTTCGAGCCCCGGTTGGGTCAAACCAAAGACTATAAATTGGTATTTGTTGCTCCTCCGCTAAGCACGCAGCATTAAGGGGAAAGAGCAAAGACTGGTTGGCTCGGAATCAGTATAATGTGTCAGAGTGGGGTGACATGTCAACCCGCGGACTGTTGTTTCAGTGACCTAGCACTATAAAAATCCAACTCAGCGTGTTGGTCTAGTACAAAGCGGACCTCATCATCATCTCATTGAAAATTAACTTGTTCTTACCATCATATAGCTGAAAAATTGCTGAATTGGCGTTAAACAACAATCACTCACTCACTGAAATATGAGATACGGACATACGGAGATTATATTTTATATGGTGTCATTAACAATATCTTTAGAAAAAGATTAAAATTTAAATTTCTTGTCTTTTCTCGCTCGTTTTTCTATCAAGTTATACATTTATTGTTTTAAATTAGGTTTGATTGATTTTTGGTGTTTTAACGCCACTTTCAACAATATTTCAGCTATATCATGGCGAACAGTTTTAGTGGTGGAAGAAGCCGGAGTACCAGGAGAGAACCACCTACCCGTGATGGGCAAGCAACTGGTAAACTTTATCACTTGCGGCTGCGAGTCGAGTGCACTTTTTTTTTTGTAATTTACAAAGCCGGGCGCGAACCCACGCCGTATTGGTGATAGTCCTGTATGAGTTGTTAGATCCAGCGACCTAACTCATTGAGCCACCCGGGCCCCCATTTTAAATTAGGGATTATTCCTCTCGGGTCTTACTTAGGTTTAGACATTTTGTATACTTTAGCAAGGATTTCCTTGACTTTAGTGAGTTTTTACATCCAACATTAAACAAACAATAAAACAATGCACGCAACAAATTTAAAAAGCACTGTCAAATTTAAAAATCATTCCATGAAATTTAAAAGCAAGCTAAAAATATGAAAGCAATTAAAACACAGCAGTAACATTAGCATAATTTAAAAGCACAATGTATTTTTTTTTATAAAATAAAAAGAAAATACTGCTGATATCGAATTGATAATCCTTTTGCAAATTCTGAATCTCCTATTCTTTAAGAATCACTTATTGGTATAAGTATAACAAGAGTTATTACAACACCGGGCAGTTGTTATAATTTTTAATTTTTTATAAATCATAAAATTTTAACATGTGATTTCATCTTTTAGAAAGGGAAGCAACTCCTATCTGATGTATATATGTTTTAGGTAAATTCACATGTGTAGTACTCTACTTCGAGTATCAAGAGCGAAGTCCTTGTTTCCGACTTCCATTAAAATGGTCACACCGGCCTTACTAAATAGTGATGCTTTCAAAAACTACATTTATTTAGACCTTTCTTTTTTTTATATTGAAAAAAAAACTGTCATAATTTGTAGTAATGCAGCCTATCCCCTCGAGACCGTATTATCTGCTATCTCGAACTCTGTCTGTTTGAGAGAGAAAAAAAAGTCAACCCATAAATTGAGTACTATACAATGTAACTGGTTTTCATTATTCTTAAAATATGAATCTGATAGGAGTTGCTCCCCTTCTTTGTAAAGTCTGCAATTTTAGAGTTATGCATTCTAGATATAGATTACAGATTCGAACACAATCTGACTGAGAATTGAAGTGGATTTTTTTTTAGTTTCACGAAATCTGCTTGGATCCTAGTATCCGAATATTTTGTGCAGTTTTTTTTCTCAGCCTGGATTTTTTAATCACAATTTTTTTTACTCTCGTTAATTTTTTGTATTCCACATGCTTTAAATTTAAATTTTATTATTTTATATCCTTTAAAGATTATCCAAGAGCTTCATAACGAATTTCACGAAAGAGTTATATTTAATTTAATTTTTAAACTATTAAAAAAAGCGCGAAATAAAGTAGACGTCTACATAAAAACATGAAAAACTTTAATCTGTCAACGAGACTTCTACCTTCTACCCATGGGCGGCAATCGGTCCAATACATTAAATATCAAAAAGCCATCGCGTGCGCCCTTGTGTATATGCAACCGTGAAGCAGTGGGTATGGTATGTAAAAGTAGGAGAGCATATTTAATCAATACAAACTTGCAAGTTTTGCCTAGTGAAAGAGATAATTATACTATTAACTTTTAGGGTGGGTGCTGGTGCTATGTTTCATATCTTAGCAAGATTCCCCCCCCCCCCCCATATCATCAGGTCAATATTGGTTATTTTTCTATAAAATTTCAGACATAATTCCCCCTCCTAAAAAGTTAAATTGTCCTTCTGAGAAGTTCTCTAAATGGAAAAACTTGAAACTGAATGATCTTCAGTTTTTAGCATCATTGGAATATTAATTTTGTATAATTTTGTTACGTCTTCCAATTCAAAATGAATGCGACGTTTATTTTTCTTCTAATGTTATTTATTTGTAACATCTGGAAGTTCTTATCACTCCAGAATTATCCAGAAGTTTCCCTGTGGTGGGGTGTCTCATATTTCATATCCATATTTGGAAATCAGATAAAATTGTCTGCAATTGCTAATGATAGAGACTGGAGACATATAGCCAGGTTTTAAATCTGCAAAGAAGATACAGATATGAAGGTAAATGTGAAATACATTGTTTCTTCAATTTTATTTAATGTTTTAATAGCTATTTTAGATTTTGTTATCTTGTGATAGATTCGCTCTTTAACGTAGAGGTACGAATAGTTTCTACTTCCTGTTTAAATTGAAAGTCGGCGTGAAATTTGTTACTGATCAAAAATACGCAAAAGATAATTAATTTCACCTTTAAATTTCCTTACTGTACATGTAAGTAAGTTGAGACATAGGAAAGATTGTGGTAGCATATATTTTATACCAGTGAACAAAGCATGTATTTGAATAATGAAGATTAACAACGGCCAATGTTGCCCCGGTGTCCTCCGTCAATGCATCATGATCGTGATCTGATCTATGCTATGTACTAATTCAGCATTTTGTAGGATAACGATTTGCTTTGTTATATTTCTGGGCGTTTGTCCCTTTTTGTCCAAAAGAATGAACTATATAACTTGATTGATTCTTCACCTGACCAAGAAGGAAAAGAGGGTCTATGACTGAACTGTTAATCTAATATCCGTCATTGTCTGTGCCACTTTAACTTTGAAACCTGGTTAATTGGCTTACACCCTGACAAATCTCCTGGTGTGAATTGAGAGTGAGTGATTATTCTTTATGAGCAAATGAGCTATATCATGACCATTCTCTATCCAGAGTTGTCGTTCCTGCTATGCTACACAACATCTCTGTCAACGCTCATTTTACAAGATTCTTGTAAAACTTAGAAACAGTAAAAAAAATGTACTTAGAATTGTTTTAATTATTGTAAATATCAATAAAGACGAAAATAAATTCTCTCTTAAAAATAATTTGTGATCATTTTTAACTTTTTTAATTTTTACCTACACAAAATAGTTCTCCAAGAAGTGGGGGGTAAAATCATTTTTAAGAGAGAATTGATTTGAAATGAATTATTTATTTTCGTCTTTATTGATATTTATAATAATTAAAACAATTTTAAGTACATTTTTTTAACTGTTTCTAAGTTTTACAAGAATCTTGTAAAATGAGCGTTGACAGAGATGTTGTGTAGCGTAGCAGGAATGACAACTCTGGATAGAGAATGATATCATGACGAGAACAAGTTGCATTCAATGAAATGATGGTGAAGTCTGCTTTGTTCTAGACCAACACTCTGAGATGGATTTTTATATTGCTCCAATCAGACTCATTATTCTTATTCCGAGCCAATCAGTCTTTGCTCTGACTCATTAATGCTGCATGCTTAGTGGAGAAGCAGTCTTGGCGAAATTCGTTGGACCGTTTTTTTGTTGCTGGTCTGACTAAAATCGTATTTTTTCCGACATCGATTTCGGAGTTTACTTTTTTACACATGAACGGAAGTGACTTTCATTAAAATAATTTCCGATTTGAAAAAAGAAACATGGTTTGAATGATTGAAAATGTGTGGCCAGGGCAGTACCAGGAAAAGGTCTAAGGCGTAAAATATCGGCAAAGTTAATAAGAAATCATCAAAGTAGCTACGGAGCCAAAAGAAAAGACCGTAAGCTTAACCCATCATGACAAAAAGATCGACGCTACCGGATGTTTCATCCTATAACCAAAACGGACCATTACCAAAACGGACCATAACAAAAACGGACTATTGAAATAAAAAATTAATTTGTTTAGTGTGTTTTAACTATAAACATGTTTGTTTGTACATAAATTTGCAAAAAAAAAAAAAAAAAAATACAATTGCAAGCACATTTCTAAATATTTAGAATGTTGGGAAGATCTTTCTTTTCCTTCATGATGGATGGGTCGACAGATACAAATGTACCTTTGGGCTCTGGTGATGAGCAGGAAGCCATTTACATTCGTTTTTTCACAGAGTAGAGATAATTGAAAGATTTTTGGGAATAGGAACACCAAACAGTACTTGTTCAAAAGACCTAGAGGAATTTGTCCTTAAAATGTTTGAAAGTAATAAAATAGATAATGGTCATTGGTTAGATTTTGATTTTTGGTGCTTAACGCCACTTTCAGCAATGTTTCAGCTATATCATGGCGACCAGTTGTAGTGGTGGAAGAAGCCGGAGTACCTGGAGAGGACTATGGGCAAGCAACTGGTAAATTTTATCACTTGCGGCTGCGAGTCGAGTGCACTCTTTTTTGTAATTTATAAAGCTGGGCGAGAACCCACGCTGTATTGGTGATAGGCTTGTATGAGTTGTTAGGTAATCCAAATACCTAACTCATTGAGCCACCAGGGCCACATTGGTTTGAAATATCCTTTATTAAATCAGTTTTGATAAAGTATTGATTTTGCAGAAAAATTATCCGGTCAGACAAACTTGAGTTCGGTCAGACACAAAATTTCAGCTTGTCTGACCGAATGTCAGACAAGAGTCTTGGGAATTTCGCCAGGTCTTGGAGAAGCACCACATACCAATTTTATTGTCTTTGGTTTTACCTGAACGGGACTAGAACCTACGAGCTACCGCACTCGACGCGAGTACACGAACCATTACACCATCGATGATGTAGTTTGACATACATAATTTCCATAAAACATATGTGAAAAAATCTATAATGCACATTTATAAATATGATGAGCAGGTGACATTTAGTAACATTCCACAATGAACAATATTTATTTAATAACCCTGTCTGACATCATGATATAAACTAAAGCAATAGCTGCAATACTGCATTATAGTCTGTGTTGCATGAACCATTTTTTCTAAAATATGATATTTATTTTTATACTGCTTTTCATTACCAATTTGCATTGAAAATACTATGCTTCATCATAAGGTAAATGGTCCATGTTTTGTATTCTCCTTTGACAATTGAATGAATGAGTATGTCCTTTACTTCTTCTACAGAGTTTTATACCCATTCCATGGTTGTCATCTTAGTTTCTAATGGGACAATGAGTTGTTTACATATCGCTTCCATAATTCACCCAAGTTTCACTTCTGGTAATTACAAAAACTCCATGTTAAATCATCTATGACACACAAATAAAACCTGTTCATTCAAATACAGTGAAACCTGTGTAAACCAAACTCTGAAACCTGTGTAAACTAAACTCTGAAACCTGTGTAAACCAAACTCTGAAACCTGTGTAAACCAAACTCTGAAACCTGTGTAAACCAAACTCTGAAACCTGTGTAAACCAAACTCTGAAACCTGTGTAAACCAAACTCTGAAACCTGTGTAAACTAAACTCTGAAACCTGTATAAACCATACTCTGAAACCTGTGTAAACCAAACTCTGAAACCTGTGTAAACCAAACTCTGAAACCTGTGTAAACCAAACTCTGAAACCTGTATAAACCAAACTCTGAAACCTGTGTAAACCAAACTCTGAAACCTGTATAAACCAAACTCTGAATCATGTGTGAACTGAACTTAGTAGGACACATTTTCATGAAGTAAAAAATTGTATAAATGAATACAACAAACCAATATCTTTGAAAGGATGGTGTCAGCTTGTGCAAGACCTACTTTCATGCTAAAAAGTTATATGTAATGTTTTTAACAGATGGCGGATGCACAGTTTTTGTAAGACTTTCTACTTTCAAGCTAAACAGTATTATGCAATATTTTGTAACAGATGGCAGATGCACATTTTTTGTAATATTTCTCTACTTTCATGCTAAAAAGTATTTTGTAATTTTTTTAACAGATTGCTGATGCACAGATTTGTAAAACGACTGACCTTTACTTTCACACGTAAAAGTATTGTTTAATACAATTTTTTTTAAGACCTCTACATTCATGCTAAAAAGTATTATGTATTTTTTTCACACAGATGGCGGATGCACAGTTTTTACGAGAGGAAGGCAATAGGCACTTTAAAGAGGGTGATATAGACAGTGCAGTGGCATGTTATACACAGGCTCTGGACCTTGGTGATATGAAGGATGCTGACAAGGCTATCATCTATAAAAACAGAGCAGCTTGTCATCTGAAACGTGAAAAGTATTCAGCTGCTGTTCAGGATGCTTCTTCATGTAAATCTTATTCCAATCTTTGCCTTTATTTTTTCACCTACTTGCCCGAAAGCCAAATTTAGAAAAAAAAAAAAATATTTATGCAAACAAATTCTTTTATAATTTTCACTTGCCCAAATCCAGTTTTGCCTCTCCCAAGCTTCAGACAAGCGGGTTAGTTCGAAGACTGTTATTCGAGTCCTATATTTGTCACTGTTTGTTATTTTTCTGACAATGATTATAAGGTTAGGGATGACCATTTATTTTAACATTTAGGAGTCGATGGGTGGTGAGCTATGTTTTTTTTCTGAAAATTTCTTTTTATCATCAAATTTTATAGAAAAAATAAAGTGATCTGAAAGATGCAAAAAATTAATAATCCGACCTTGTAGTTTTCAACGAAGAATAAATTAAATGGTCAGTTCCTTGAGGTAAAACAAAATACAACAATATCTTTATTCTCATCGCCATATGCATAGATACGGAGAAACATAAGAATATATGTACAAAAAAGGTATAATATATACAAACATACTTTCATCTAATTTAGTCAGGGAGACAACAATGTTTTAGTTAAAAGTGATGTCATGGATGTGAGTTTTTAAGGTGAAGGAAACAAAAAGTACCTTGAGAAAACGTCCGATCTGTTGTTAGTCAATGATAAACTTCATCACACAAAGTAATATTGAGTATGGCAGCTTTATTGGCTCAAGTTCACCTTGGACAGTGGGGAGGAAAATCAAACACACAACCTAAGTGGTGATAGACACTGATTTTGTAGTTAGATTAAACCTAAAAATACCATAAAATAATGGCCATGGTGGCTCAAGTGACTATAATAGTTGAAAGGCTACATGTATATCATATTACTTTTTGCACTTCAGAAAGAAATACCATAGTCTCTATCTTATAAGACCACAAGCACAGAAAGAAATACCATAGTCTCTATCTTATAAGACCACAACCACAGAAAGAAATACCATAGTCTCTATCTTATAAGACCACTGCTTCTGCGTTGAAAAAGTGACCTTATAAGAGGGGTGTCCTCACTTTAAGGGGACAATTTAGTAATATTTTGCTTTCTTAGTCTATCTAAAATCTGTCCTCATTAGAGACATGACATTCAGTGGGAGTGGCCATTATACAGTACTGTAAAATCTTACATTGACATTCATATAATATATACATGTCAGCACGACTAGCTACATTTATTTTATTTTTTTTTCAACAAAATGTCTACAAATGAATATAACTACCGATATGCCATCAAGAATATTTTGACATTGTCAGAGATCTTGCAGCTCACATAGGTGAAAGCGAGAGGTTTGGCACCGTAAAATCTTATTCAATCCACCATTTCTTTAGAAATGCCTGTACCAAGTCAGGGCCATTGTGGTTTTCGGTTGTTGACTGATTTTGTCTGTGTGTTGATTTATGAGTGTTGACTTTCCTTTTGGAAGATTGCTCGGTGTTCTGTAATTTTGTTATTACCCTTACTTACTCACATAGATCAATCCTGGACTCACCAATTTCAGTTGGGACTCATCAAAGTGTTCAGATTTTAAATGTTTACAATGGTAGGACTCAGAAATGTCTTCTGGACTCGTCAAAATAAAATGCTACAGGTATCCCTGATAGTGCCGTCTTAGTTATGTCATTCTAGAAATGAATGTAAAGTTAATTTTCCTGTTCACCAACTAATCGAGTGATTGATCTTTCATTACAGCCCTAGATTTAGTACCTGATGATCCAAAAGCTTTATATAGAAGATGTCAGGCTTATGAAAACTTGAACAAGACAGAGGAAGCTTATAAAGATGCTGCAGCTTTAGTTAAGGCTGATCCTAGAAATACAGCAGTACAACCTATACTGAAAAGGCTTAATCCTATTATACAGGAGAAGGTAAGTTAAGGCTGATCCTAGAAATACAGCAGTACAACCTATACTGAAAAGGCTTAATCCTATTATACAGGAGAAGGTAAGTTCAGGCTGATCCCAGAAATACAGCAGTTCAACCTATACTGAAAAGGCTTAATCCTATTATACAGGAGAAGGTAAGTTAAGGCTGATCCTAGAAATACAGCAGTACAACCTATATATACTGAAAAGGTTTAATCCTATTATACAGGAGAAGGTAAGTTAAGGCTTATCCTAGAAATACAGCAGTATAACCTATACTGAAAAGGCTTAATCCTATTATACAGGAGAAGGTAAGTTAAGGCTTATCCAAGGAATACAGCAGTACAACCTATACTGAAAAGACTTAATCCTATTATACAGGAGAAGGCAAGTTAAGGCTGATCATAGAAATACAGCAGGACAACATATACTGAAAAGGCTTAATCCTATTATACAGGAGAAGGTAAGTTAAGGCTGATCCCAGAAATACAGCAGTTCAACCTATGCTGAAAAGGCTTAATCCTATTATATTATACAAGAGAAGGTAAGTTAAGGCTTATCCTAGAAATACAGCAGTACAACCTATTCTGAAAAGGCTTAATCCTATTATACAGGAGAAGGTAAGTTAAGGCTGATCATAGAAATACAGCAGGACAACCTATACTGAAAAGGCTTAATCCTATTATACAGGAGAAGGTAAGTTAAGGCTGATCCTAGAAATACAGCAGTACAACCTATATATACTGAAAAGGTTTAATCCTATTATACAGGAGAAGGTAAGTTAAGGCTTATCCTAGAAATACAGCAGTACAACCTATACTGAAAAGGCTTATCCTAGGAATACAGCAGTACAACCTATGCTGAAAAGACTTAATCCTATTATACAGGAGAAGGTAAGTTAAGGCTGATCCTAGAAATACAGCAGTACAACCTATAATGAAAAGGTTTAATCCTATTATACAGGAGAAGGTAAGTTAAGACTGATCCTAGAAATACAGCAGGACAACCTATACTGAAAAGGCTTAATCCTATTATGCAGGAGAAGGTAAGTTAAGGCTGATCCTAGAAGTACAGCAGTACAACCTATACTGAAAAGGCTTAATCCTATTATACAGGAGAAGGTAAGTTAAGGCTGATCTTAGAAATACAGCAGGACAACCTATACTGAAAAGGCTTAATCCTATTATACAGGAGAAGGTGAATTAAGGCTGATCCTAGAAATACAGCAGGACAACCTATACTGAAAAGGCTTAATCCTATTATACAGGAGAAGGTATTGATTGATTGATTGTTATTTAAGGCCAAGTCTAGATGTATTTCGGCTACTGGGCTATATCATACCATGAACAAATTATATAATAAAAACATAGATGTAAAATTTCATGCGCACATCACATATCTGTAATATTAGCCTTCATCAGGTACACGCGAAATCGAAAGATTGGAAAGCCAAATAATTTAAAGTTTAGAGGGCAAGTTAGCCAAGGCAAAGGTCCTAAACAGGATAGCTAAATTCGGCTAATTAACTATGCCTGAGGGGAGCCTGAGGCGACGCACAGTAGAGGAAGAATGGAGAGATCTGGGAATGACTTGGGGAGAGGCGGAAAGAAAGGCACAAGACTGACAGCTATGGAGGACGATGGTGATGGCCTCATGAGCAAATATGCACGAAGAGGACTAAAAGAAAAAAAAGAGGGGAACCTTAGTTTTATTGATAATTACAAAAATTATTTAGGAACTGTAAATTTCAGTAATAAATACGTAATAAACCGTGTCAGTGACGAAGTACTAACAGCTGGACGAATGATACCCTCAGAGCTCTCCAAACCAGACAAAGTGGTCATTTTTTTTTTCATCCTGGTTTCAAAGAAATCACTTTATTTCTGCCCCTAAGGCAAAGTTTTAGTAGCCCTGTTAGTATTAGGAAGTCAATATTTTTCACCAATAACCATAAGTTTTCTTCCATATTCAGTTTTATTCACATATAATTACCTCCCATGTTACTGACATTGCCCTATACAGGGTTTGATATTCAGTATTTCATTCCGAGCTTGTTGATTGTATTTTTTTAAGATCGTTTAGCAGCAAGTTTGTTTTGTGAAAGATAGGGGGACAAGCGGTATCAGAGAAAGAAATGTTAATTTAACTGCAAGCTCTTTAGATGTCTCCCAGATAGTCCCTCACTCTGAACAAACCAATAAATACATACAAATAAAGGAAAGAATGAAATGAGAAAAACATATACAGTTAAACCTGTTTTAGTCGAACACTGAACAAACCAAAATCCTGTATGAACCGAACTGTTAATAAAGTCTCAATATAGGATATTTTTGTTAATATAGCCTGAATAAACCAAAATCCTGTATGAACCGAACTGTTAATAAAGTCTCAATATAGGATATCTTTGTTAATATAGCCTGAATAAACCAAAATCCTGTATGAACCGAACTGTTAATAAAGTCTCAATATAGGATATCTTTGTTAATATAGCCTGAATAAACCAAAATCCTGTATGAACCGAACTGTTAATAAAGTCTCAATATAGGATATCTTTGTTAATATAGCCTGTACAAACTAAACGCCTGTCTATTCCAAGCACAAATGTTCCCAATGAGGTTCGGTTTAGTCAGGTTGTACGTACATGTACCGGTATTAGTAGATAGAAAAACAAAGAAATACCCAATTGAAATACTCAGCTTATTAATGTGTTGATTATATTATTGTCAAGGTCATATAAATGTTTATTTGTAGTTCAAACAACAGAATAGTACCAGTTCTAAAGTTTCTCAGATGTTTAATTTTACATTTGATCCTAACTGTGAAAAAGAAAAGAGATTACAGGTATGTTAATTTAAGAAATAATTCATGGAAGCCATACTGTGTTGTGAGTTTTAACATGGGTTGGTGTATATTAGTATTTTATCCCGAGCAGTAGTGAGGGATAAAGTTTACTAATATCCTGCTAACCCATGCAGTGTTTTTGTTGCGATTTACAATTATTAAAATAGATAATCATTCAATAATATTATTACCTTTTTAGTGCAATCGTGTGTTACCAAATGATTAGTCTTAGAAGTCTTAAGATTGAAACTTACTAATGAACTGATGCGATGGGAAGTACTTTGATTGACTGCTGACTTTGTTAGTGAGATGACCGCTTTTTGAATTAAAATAATTCATAAATCAGATCAGGAGGGTTTTAAACTGGCTGTTTACAGCATGTGACCGTTAAAGCATATATACAGTTTGAGTCAATGGGTGCCACTGGTGCAGCAGGAACTGCTTAACCTTCCGGAGCACATGAGTTCACCCCCGATTATGAATGGGGTTTGTGTTATTCAATCTTTAGTTTTCTGTGTAAGTGTTTTGTAGATCGTTGTTTGTCCTTTTTCTTTTGTCCATTGTGTTGTCTGTCCATCTTCTATTTTCAGATTCTTATTACCTCCCTTTGATGTCTTCAAACATGACTTGAGGTTGGAGTAACGAATAATCTTACTTTAAATAGCTGTGTATTCAAGTTACAGTTGACTCTCATTGTCTCGAACTCGGTTGACTCGAATTTACGGTTGAGTCGAATTTTTATCGAAGTCCCGAACTTCGTTGTGTATAAATATATGTAATTTGACTCCTGTTGAGTCGAATTCGGATGAGTCGTAATTTCGGTTGTCTCGAATAAAAGTTTTGGTCCAGAGATGTAGAAAGCCATATTATTTACATTCGTTAAGTCGAATTCACCTGTCAAAATATGTGTATAATTACCTTGGGATTAAAATCGGATCACAGGTGAAACATCCGGTCATTGGCTTTGACATTTTTACCTGAGGCTATTTCACATGTTTATTTCACAATCTGTCAAATTAATTAGTGGTAATATTTGAATTGGCTTGGTATTATGACACAAGTTAGATATGTACAATCAAAAATTATTGATTCATAACATTATAAGCGCGCTTGGGTCGTTACTCTTAATTAACAGTTGTAATAAAAGGGGAAATTTTATTGAATCATAAAAACACACAATTTATTGTAAATATTGCACAAAGAAAAAAACGTCATGATGGGTGAAGTTTAATGACAATGCTTGAGCTGAAAAACATAATCATACACACAAAAAAGATATCTAGAAGTTATCAGTTGTTCCACAAGATTCAACGAATTTAACAGAGAGAAAAAAAACAAAACATCGAATAAGTTTTAAATCGTTCCGAGAATCGGGACATGCGATGCTGGTGTTAGCTCTTCAAAATTTCGCTCGAGTTGTCTCCCTTTCATCATTAAACAAACCTCACTTCCGGTTTTCGTAACTCCTCTTGAGTCGAACTACGGTTGACTCGAATTTTTTCCATGGTCCCATCGAATTTGAGATAACGAGAGTCAACTGTATTTAACTTTAAATTATGCTAAAAGCTACTATGAACGAACCAAATTTTTGTTTAGAGTCGTCCAATGAAACGATTTATTCAAGTTCCAGATTACGAGAATGGTTGTTTTATAGTGTTTAATGCCACTTTCAACAATATTTCAGTTATGTCGTGGCAGTCAGCTTTATTGGTGGAGGAAACAGGAGTACCTGGAGAAAACCACTGACCTGCCGCAAGCATACCTGTTTACCACTACGATTTCAGCGTAGTTTCTACGATTTTTGACCCCTAAATTACGCTCTACACCCTCATAAGTTATTTCTATGCCAACAAGTTGCAAAACTGAAAAAAAAAATCGCCAGAAAGTACATTTGTTTCTTATGGAAGATAACCGAACGCAACACTGCATCTTTATCTTTTGAGCGCTTTAAAATAATTATTTATCCGTGCTCCTTACAAACACTTTGATGATCTAAGTAACATGTGTCTGAAAATTAATGGCGGCATGTCAAACACAAGCCGGGGACTGAACTTGAAGAAGTCATTGCCAGTGATAAGAAAAGATGTAAACATGAATATACGGAAATTTGGAATTGTCTCAAACCCTCAACAAAGGGGGATACATTTGTACGTGTTCTACTTGTCAGATTGACTTTTCATGTCTGGTTGATGAACCGCCATATTTGAAATTTGTCGATGAAGTTGAGAGTAAAGGGGAAAAATCAGATTTATCGTAAATTAAGGTTTGCAAATATATAGAGATTGTATAAACTTATTTAGCAATGAATTATCTTTACATTTAACTCAATATATGTACGATTATTGATCTATTAAGCTTTTTTCAGATATTTTATGTGATAGACCTACTACTAATAAATATCAAATAGTCATTTCTAAAAACCCAATATTGGTTATTTGGATTTTTTTGCACTGTAGTGTAGAATTAATATTCTTATTTAATGAGAACTGTACATGTATTTATATTTTTTCCAAAGTCATTACACTATGCATAAATTTGTTCAGAATAATGAATTATAAAAGGAATTAATAGATGTGGTGTTTACATCTACAAGCAAGGGAGATACAATGTAATCGAACGGCGCAATCATTTCAATGTCTATCGAGTGCATGTTAAACTACCCTATCTAATATATACACTAGTTTTGACTGTAAAATTTTAGTTATTGATGCATTAACATAATTTTATGTTAAAAAGGGTTGAATAAATATGTTGAACTGTTGACAAATTTTCAGTATGTTCCATATGCTTTTAGGCTAGCCTATAAATCCTTACACTTTATATATATTACACACAGGTACTACCAAACAATCATATTCAACAAGAAGCTGTATACTATGATATACATTGCAGGAAACAATACCTAATTTTTCAAACTTTTCTTAGTGAGGGGATGCCCTCAAACCCCCTAGCGAATTAGACTAAAACTACTCTTAAAAGTAGAAAACTACTCTCAGTCAAGGAAGAAAACTACTCCTGTATGTCAGCAGGGGTAAACAGGTCTGTGCAAGTAACTGACAAACTCAATCACATAATGTTCTATCGAGTACACTTTACCATGAACGAGGTTCGAGCTTACAACTTCAGTGGTGATAGCAACTGATTGCACAGGTAGTTGTAAATCCAAATACCATAAGATCACAACTACAACAGCCTCTATGACGAGAATGGAATGTAGTAAAAGTTACATATTTTCTGAATTCAACCTCATCATCTACTTTCAGGCAGCCAATAACTTAGTAGTGTTAGCTAGAGAAGAAGCCGGTGCAAAGTTTATCTTGGAACAGAATGGAATAGCTAAACTAAAGCAAATGTTAGAGGAACGTGATAGTGATGTAATACAAGCTGCTCTCAGAACATTATCATGCCTCAGTCAGAACTCTAAACAAAGGGTAAGTAAGTTTACAGCAAAAATTTTAAAAAGGTATTAAAAAAAAATTTTTTATCGTTAAACAGGAAGTTCACAAAACAAACATTCAATCAATCAGTGTTCCAGATAAGAGGAGTATTTAAGTATTTTACCTCCTCCTTTTAGCCAAATACCTAATTGTTGTCCCCCGACGCTTCGTCGAAGGGCACTATAGAAATGGGTGTCGTCCGTGTGTTTGGTTTTCAGATGATAACTTGTGAATGAAAAGTCAGATTGAAGCTAGATTTGGTATGTAATATCTAGGTCAAGTTCGATAATGACAATTTTTCGACAATTTTTACTAGAGTTGTGCCCCTTTTTATTCCTCAAAATTACTAAGTATTTGGTTTCCAGATGATAACTTGGGAACAAATAGTCAGATTGAAACTAGGTTTGGTATGTAAGTGTATCTCATGAATATCTAGGTCAAGTTCGATAGCGATCATTTTTCGACAAATCTTACCAGAGTTACATCCCTTTTTATACTTCAAAATTGCTACTTTTTTGGTTTCCAAATTATATCTTGTGAACAAAATGTCAGATTGAAACTAGGTTTGGTATGTAAGTGTATCTCATGAATATCTAGGTCAAGTTCGATAATGATGATTTTTTGACAAATCTAACCAGAGTTACTCCCCTTTTTTTACTTCAAAATGGTCCTTGTGTGGTCGCCTTTCAGAATTATTTAAGTCAGGTGAGTGATACTGCAGGCTCACCTGAACCTCTAGTTTATAGTAGTTTCAAAATTTAATCTTACGATATAACGTTGGCGTCTGGGGACCAGTGGCCAACAGCCTTTTATTTTAATACCATTGAGTACAAGATACTCCACAAAATTGTTATTTTGCTCCTTTTCAGTAGTATAGACAAGCTGCGCATTTGCAGATTTTCACAAAAATTAACGAAAACCCAATTGAAACAGATGTAAAGCAGACCACTTATGCTACCAAATTCACTTGTACACAAATAAGCATATAAAGTAATCGTACATTGTGTTTCATTTACATCCCTGTAACCAAATCTATTTTTAGTTTGTAATTCTCTCCCTTATCTGCTTTATACATTTATTATCAAATGGTTGGTTTTCTTGTTTTTTTCTTTACAATTAAGTGTCTTTTAAGAATTAAAAAATGACTTAACCGAGTTCAAGATTGATTTTATTTTAATGTAAACCTAGTTCAAGATTACATGGATTGATTAATTGTATTTTCATGAAAAGTAACATGCAAATTTTTTGTTTGATTTTAGAGTCAAGAAATCTTAGATCAGATAGGTTTGAAGAAGATCGGGATATTAATGTCTGTCAAGATTGAACCTGTATCTACATCAGCGTCTTTCTTGTTGGAGAAAATTCTAGTGTGCCTGACTGAGTTGGAGGTCTACAGGGCTAGAGTAAAACACTACTATGATACCAGAAAACAAGGAGATCCTTGTGTGTGGCCTAAATTTGAACCAAGTAAATAATATTTAAAATTATATAGATTATCTCCCTTTTTTAGTAAATTGTGTCTATAGTGATGTTATTGATTGTTGCCTTAAGGACAACATGCAAATATTTTATGCATATCTGGTTGGGGGTAAACGACTTTTGACAGCCACTGGAAAAGGTAAAGGACAAAAAAATCCTGGCTACAATGATTCTACTTTAACCAAAAAAAATAATTTATATTTTACCAACAAGTGACAACCATACAATATATCTACTCTACTGGATCCCAAGCGAATATCGGGCCGTATTAAATATTTTTTGGTGTAAGCATCTGATGATCTAACCAAACTATAAAAGTAAATGCCTTGTCGGTTATAGAGAAATGAAAAATAATCTACTTATAAAGGAACAGATCCATTGCCATTCGAGGAATGACTATTTTATGATGACTACAATATACTTTATGTAACTTAACTTAACTTAGGAGCAATGTAACCCCCACCGCTAGCCATCCGAGAAATGTACATCCAGCATTTGGTTTCCGCTCAATAACTCAAGTTCCCGTAAGAAAATCATTGAAATTTATACACAAAGTCAAGGACCATAAAAGGTAGGCTAAGATTAATTTTTCTGTTCTGAAGTTATGCCCCTGTTGACTAGCTGGAAGTGGGGGTATCCTTGTCCAATGGACACATTCTGTCACTTTTTTAAATATTTCTATGAACAACTTGAGAGAGTATAACAAATTAAATTGTTATACATTGTGTAGATTTTTCACATGAGATTTTGACATGTATGTAAAACATTTAATTACAGAGGAAGACGAAGTACTGCTGACAGATCAAGTTATGTTGATGCTGGTAAAAATGATAGAGAATGCCAAAGTGTCGGCATGTGGTCGAGACAATGCCATGGAACTAATCATTAAATATGTTACACGGGAAACAGGACTTCACTGGACAAGAAAATTCTTAGATTCTGATGGTGGGTTCTACGTTATGTACTGTATTTTCTAGTTTTTCACAATAGAAGGATAATGTTTTCAAGCAGCGATACATACGTGTGATAATTCATTTGAGTTATTGGTGTTTCATTACTTTAATAAAAAAAATTCAAGAACCACATCGGTGGTGGAATGGTTAGCAAGGTCTCCTAAAGTGGTAGATCGTGGATTCGATCCCTGGTCATGTCTGAGTGTGACATGTCAGACTGTTGTTTCAGTGGTCATGTCTGAGTGTGACATGTCAGACTGTTGTTTCAGTTAGCCTAGCACTGTTAAAATCCCTGGTCATGTCCGAGTGTGACATGTCAGACTGTTGTTTCAGTTAGCCTATCACTGTTAAAATCCCTGGTCATGTCCGAGTGTGACATGTCAGACTGTTGTTTCAGTGGTCATGTCTGAGTGTGACATGTCAGACTGTTGTTTCAGTTAGCCTAGCACTGTTAAAATCCAACTAAGAATGTAGATCTGGTACAAAGTGGACATTATCATCATCTCATCGAAACGTAACTTTTTCTTGCCATGATACAATTGAAAATTACAACACTCACTCACTCACTCACTCACTTACTCACTCACTCAAATTTTCAACTATATCGTAACCTTCAGATTTATTGGGAACAAAAGCATGAACGGATATAACAAGCTGAATGGTGTAATCCTCTGCTTTGTGTAGGAGTCTAGAAACATTATCTCTTAAGTTGGATATTTCGGGAGGACATGGATTAAAGTTAGAAATAAAACACTTGAACCACACGGACATAATAAGATAATTATTGGCCCTGGCGGCCATGTTGGTTTTCCGATCTAAACCAAAATAATAAATTACTTTTGCACATTTTTGATAGATGAATGGAATATCCTAGGAATTCCCCAAGTAGAAACTTGATTATTAAGTAAGAAAGGATATGGATGTAAATGAACATGAATGAGACACTATCCAACATTATGACTTAGACACAATATAAAGTAAAGGAACAGTGCTTTTATTGCTGTTCTATATGTCACAGTCACTAGGGTTGAGTGGTACTCTTTATTTCTGTCAAGAAATGCTACATCTGAGCATGTTTGTCGTTTTGATATTATTTTGTGTATAGAATTTATTTCCCAACTGCAGGGTTATCAACAAGAAAACATAATATGGGTGAAGTAATCTTACTAATACTGTCATCATTATGCCTGACATGTATGGTGATAATAAATCATAATTGACTGATTGTTGTTTAACATCATGATAGCAGTACTTCAGCAATATTCATCTGCAGTAGGTAATTAATTTCATGTCTGTTCCCTTTTCTTTCAGGATTAGAGGGTTTGTTGACGGTAGCCTCAGCCATCAAACAGCATGAGACGTGTACCTTACCCATCAGCGATGCCAGTAAGATGCATTCTTCAGTCTGTATGTCGAAGATTTATGACGATCTGAGAAGTGACAAAGAACGAGACATATTTAAAGAGAAGTGTAATGAATTCTTCAAGTAAGTATAATATTTTTATTTTCAACAACCAAAGACAACCATTTTGCAAAAACTACTGAAGAAAATTTAATTTTTAAAAGTTTTAGTTGAAAAAGAGGAAAAAAACGCCCTAAACATATAAAGACAGTCTTGTTTTGAAAATTAAAATCCGTCAATATATTGGTAGATTTAAATTTTGTTTCAGTTTGTAGAACCACGTACACATTATTATTTCACCAAAGTGTTATATGTTTTAAAGTACATGTAACAAATCTTAACGACATGTTGTGTTATCATCTTTGCCAGTGTGAAATATGTGGTGAATTTTGCTGTCATTGACATGGTTGACTTGCTTTTATATACTGAACCTACACAAGAAATTTGATTTTTTTTTTAATCAGAAGAGAATTCAGACTAACAATTTTTTGCTAGAATATTCTTAGGTTGAATAGCTTCATCAAACCTTTAAATAACTTCATGAAACTCAGACAAAAGCCTCTATATGTTAAAAATATTATACCTACACATAATTCTCTAAAGAAAAAAGGTTTTCCCTATTGGTTGAAAATTTGTACTCAGTTTTTTGTGCAAGTTGTATAAAGTAACACTAGTGTTAAGGTTTTTAAATCTTGAATGACATCATCAAACCTTCATATAATTTCATGAAAATTGGAAGGACGTTTTTTTATGGTCCAATATTGTACCTACACAAAATTTTGTCCTTTTGTCCTATTTCTTTTGGCCATTGTGTTGTCTGTTCTTCGATTTACAGATTCTGATTACCCCTTTGGTATCTTCAAACTCTTCTTAAATATTTGTGTCTGTTTTTGGAAGATAATTCGGCTATTATTTTACATTGTCAACCATTACTGTATAATGTTTTAAATATCTTTTTTTTTTCTACAGAGATCTTTTTAGTGATCAGTTGTATGAATCTAAAGTAGAAGCCATTAAAGCCGTATCAACATTATTGCAGGTAAGTTACTCTGATCTGAAACAACTTGTTTATTTTAGCAACTTTTCTTATACATGTACAGTCAAACCTGCTTTAGTGACCACCTCTATTAAGCAATAGTTTGTATTATGTGACCTTAATTTTAATTTCCCATCACAGTGTATTTCATATCAAGAATGCATTTTTTTCTAACCAAAGTTTTGCAAATGTTGTGTGTCGTTTGTTAAGCGCTGTAAAAGTAGAAACAAATACATCGTTTAATCAGAGTTTACTGACCCTGTTTGACCTGATAATATGTATACACATGTTGTTGGTAAATAAACTCATAATTTACAAAGCCGGGCGAGAATCCACGCCGTATTGGTGATAAGCTTGTGTGAGTTGTTAGATCCAACGACCTAACTCATTGAGCCACCCGGGCCCCCGTTTTTATGCTCTGATAAACCACCCATTAATTGGAGATCAATAATATACATACCTTCTCTTCTTTTGTTAGATTCCATCTTTGTTTTAGTGGGAAAATTCCATGTGTCTATAATTGATTCAGCGTTGAGATTAGAAACAAATGCAACAAATGATAAACAACAAACTGTAGACGAACATTTAGCGAGTGTATAGTTTGTCAAAGTTTGTGCAAACTTTACAGACGTATGTTAGAAAAAAATGCTCTAAATGCGTATGTGTGTAGTCGTTTGTATCGTTTATGTTAGAAAAAAATGCACTCCAATTAATCTTGTATTTAGCGACCACCTTATGGTCTTATATGACCATATTTCAACGTTCCCTTGGAAGGTCACCTAAGACAGGTTTGACTGTGCACAGAATATGGTCACAATTTATTGAATGACAAATCAAGGTCATAGCCAATTTTCAAGGATAATGCCTAAGTTTGAACTAGCCATGAAAAAATGAAAAACTTGAAAATATTGTCAAAATCTTGTCTGGAGACCAGATTACAATTTTTAATATTAATAATAAATACAGTTTTTGAAAATTTTTTAGTCTGCACATGTCAGATAATTTTTGTATGAAAACATTTGATAAGATACATTTGACATGATATTAATATTTTTTCAATACTATATTTTCTAATTCAATGATTCGTTTGGACCATATAAATTATAAGTACATTTTGTATATAAGTCAAATTATATTAGTGCAAATCTCTTTATTCTTATATAAATGACTGGTGGTAAATAACTGATGACAAATAGTGAAAAGAAAACCATATATAATTTGTTTTTGCAAAATATTGAATTCTGATTTAAAAAAATATATGTTAATTCTGAAGTCATCAGTTTCTGAATGCACATGTTAGGTAAAAACAAGTATTATTGACAAGGCGTTGCCCGTATCAGTAGTCAAAACAAACATTTTTAGTAAACACACATGTAACAGCTGTTCCATATTTGGTTGGTTAAAATAAGTTTATAAGTGCTATATATTGTTTTATAAGATTTTTCCACTAAAGGAAACGTTGGAAAAGTTTCATACAGGAAATATTTTAAGAATAGCAGTATAAAACTTTGATTGTTACCGGTTTATTGTTAAAAATAACAAATCAAATATGAACAATTAATATTCTTCAGAATTCAAGTAGTGTTAGTAAGGTTACTAGTATATGTACTTAATAAGGAAGATTTTGTAATGTGAGAAAATTAATGAATACATGCATTCATTGTTGATTCAACAGCGATTTGCAGCAAGTCGGTGGGTTTCTCTGTGAACTCGAGTTTCCTCCACCAATAAAACTGACCGCCACGATATAAGTGAAATATTGTTGAAAGTGGCAGTTTAAATACCATAACCTAACCTAGCCCTGCATTCATTCACCCTGTTGTTGTACTGCCCATGTGTATGTGGTCTTTTAGGGTGACAGTGAAGTGTGCAGGTTTTTGTATTGTTTGTTTCTATCTGTATTATCAATTATCAGAAAGGGGGGGGGGAGATTCCATTTATTGGTTTAACCCTGCCACAAATGTGTGCCTGCCCAAGCTTGGATCTCTATATCAAATATAATATGTCACGACCTTTATTGTGTTCAGTGGTTTTAGGTGAGAGGTTGTTGATCTGTTGTTGATATTGGTGGAATTGTTGACCATGACTGTTTAAACTTTCATTTCATAATGGTACCATATTGTTTTGGACCAAATGTCTGGACTTTTTTTTACTTTGTAAAAAGGGTCTCCTATTACAAGTCTATGGTGAATATGTCAATTAGAACCTAAGTCCACATGCATCTATAGTTCACATTGATTTAAAGTCCTATTCGACCAATGGTCCACATAGGCAAATTGTCCTCATACAGTTAATCTTGTCCATGCAATCACCTCTATTAAGCAGTCACCTGTATTAAAAGGTCCTGTCACAGAAAATTTCATAGAATTGATCCTCTTTTATGAGGTCACCTGTAATAAAAGAACACTATTTCTTGTGCCAAAGTGACCTCTTAATACAGGTTTGACTGAAATAGACTTGAATATTGTAAAGTTCAAAATACTAGAATCCTGTATAAACCCAGCTTTGATGAAGTCTCATTGTAGGCCCTACGATACAAAAGATATGATGCTCATTTTTTGAAAAAAATTAGTGTTGAACTTCCGTTTTCTTCTTTTGGTGATCATTTAATTAATATTTTGAGAAAAGTGAATCGATTAATTTACGCTTTTAAAATTAATTAATCAAATATTTATAATTTCCGCTAGTACATAAGCGACCTCATATAATAAAAAACAACATGGCAGTGCCCATGTCGAGTGAAGGAATAGTTATAGTTTCCTATAAAACGTATCGTGATACGTATCGTAATGCATATCAAATATCGCAATACGTATCGTTTGTGGGAAAAGTGTATCATTACACCCCTAATTGTAGGAAATCTATGTTAATTTAACCTGTGTAAATCAAACACAAAAGCTGTTTCCAGGGAGGTTTGGCTTAGACAGGTCTCATTGTAAATATATTATAAAGTATATGTATCTTTTCAGGGACCATATGATGTAGGAAATGTTATACTAAGTTTTGAAGGAGTTACAGATATCATGTTACATTTAGCCAACAGTAAGAACTCTCTCCATCAGGTAAGTAATTATTTTGTAATCATTTTAAAATGGCTTATTCATTCATAACACACTACAATTACAGGTCAAACAAAAATTGTCTTTTAAGTTTGAAGATTTCCACATATATTAACACTACAATATACAATTATGGCCTTCATGAACATTTAATATCCATAATTATCAAATTGAGAAGGGGTTATTTTCCGAAGGCCGAAAAACTGAGGGAAATAGCTCTTTTGAAATTTGATAATTATGGATATTAACTTTTTAGGAAGAAGGAAATGGTATTATTATACTGTGCTAAACCAAAGAGAAGCAAAAAAAAAATTACATGTGTTTCCTCTAACCCTACCGACCCTAATTTTTTGTGCCTACCCTAAAGTTTTTTTGGCCATTTTTGAACAAGCACTATTAAAGTCAGAATGTGTCCACTGTAGAAACTTGCTAAAAATATTTTAAAAAATAAAATCTTTTTCCTACCTACTGACCCTAATATTTTAGAGCATGTTAGCAGAAACACAGGTACATTTATTTGTTTTCTTGGCCTAATCAACAAATTTACAAATCCCACTTATATTGAGTCAGAGATTAGGTTTTATTTTTGTTTTTTTACATTGACATTGAATTCACTACACATCCACCTTACTTGTCGCAGCTAGACCCAAAGCGTTCGTTCACATTGACATCCATTTTGTTTGTTTACTGTCAGACAATGAAAATAACCAGTTATTAGTTGGATGTTATTTTTCGCCACATGCATATTCCCTAAGAGTTATTAGTGCAAAGTCGAATCATAACCAATGATAGAATTATTGTCGTCCACTATATTACACAGTAGTCTTTATACATATCTGTTTCTCTGACTTCTTACAGCAAGTAGCTGTTGAAGCTATAGTACATTCTGCTTCTAAGAAAGACAAGTGCACAGGTCTACTACAGAAAGCTGTGCCACTGCTTCAAAAGTTGATAAAAGAGGCTGATGATCAGGTCAAAGTTCGAGCTTTAGTGGTAAGTAACCATATAAGGGATTGTCCTAATTCTTTGAGTATTTAGACAGAATTATCACAGGAGCAGTAAAAAGTCTTGGTTTTGCCTCATTCACCATTTTTAAATACAATCTGGAAAAATGAGCTATATATAATACTTAAATTGTTTTAGCTGAAAAAGTTTTGAAAGTAATGATATAAACATGTACACCAATTACCATGACCTGAATAAAGTTACGGGGCCCTGGTGGCTCAATGAGTTAGGTCGTTGGATCTAACAGCTCATACAAGCCTATCACCAATACGGTGTGGGATCGCGCCCAGCTTTGTAAATTACAAAAAAGGGTGCACTTGACTTGCAGTCGCAAGTGATCAAGTTTACCAGTTGCTTGCCCAGGGCCGGTGGTTCTCTCCGGGTACTCCGGCTTCCTCCACCACTAAAACTGGTCGCCATGATATAGCTGAAATATTGCTGAAAGTGGCATTAAACACCAATATTCAAAAATTCAAATTCAAAATTCTGAAGCAAGTATCAATTTATATAAAGTGTAGTCCAATCCATACCCATACCAATTGTGGAAAGTGTTTTCACACACTTCACACCTGTAGAAATTTTATATAAAGTTCCTTCAAATCCACCCATCAAATTTTTATTGAATAACCCTAGTATATTCTTATCTTTCTTCTCTCTATGTAACAACATAATTTTAATCGTCAGTAGTTTCAGCTGCTTGCATGCATCTATATGTACAAAAACCAAAATTATTTTAACTATTGAAATTATATTGATTATTGATTTTAATTTGTCGACCTTCACAGTAATGTTTACATTTTATTTACAGGGTTTATGTAAATTAGGGTCAGCTGGAGGTTCAGATGCCAGTGATAAACAATTAGCTGACGGTTCCACGTTAAATTTAGCTAAAGTTTGTAGGAAGTATGTAACAAATTAATACTAGCACCTTTAAATGATAGGGTCCGTCGTGGTCATGATCCTGTGGTAGTTGGATTAACAACTATCTGTGTAATCAGTGCCTATCACCACTAAAATTGTGAGTTTGAACCCCTGCTCATGGCAAGGTGTACTCGATACAACATTATGTGATAACGTTTGTCAGTGACTTGCTGCATGTCGGTGGTTTTCTCCAGGTACTCTGCGGTTTCCTTCAGCAATAAAACTGACTGCCACAATATAACTGAAATATTGTTGGAAGTGGCATTAAACATCATAACCCTAAGCCTAACCCTTTAAATGGTAAACCGTATCGGTGGTAGAATGGTTTGTGTGCTCACCCGGAGTTTGGTAGGTCGTGGGTTTTGAGCCCCCGTTTTTCGGTCAAACCAAAGAATATAAAATTGGTATTTGCTGCTATTCCGCTAAACACACAGCATTAAGAAGTAGGATCAAAGATTTGGTTGACACGAAACGAGGGTAATGTGTCCAAGTGGAATCTACCTGCTGACTTGTTTCAGTGAGCCAGCTGTGTTAAATTCCAACTGAGCGTGTTGGTCTACTCTAGTGCAAGGCAGACATCATCATGATCATCTCATTGAAATCTAACCATGTTTACACCGTGATATAGCTGAACAAAAATGTTCACATGCCGTTAAACAACAATGACTCATTCACTATCTTTAAATGGCAGATAATGTTTCAAGGTCTTCTACAGTCAAATTTAATTATAATTTTAGAAAACAACGTAAATCATTTACTTCATATTTTTATTTTACAAGTAAATGTGAATGGTAGTATTTTGACTATAAATACATTTTGAATAGATTCAAATTTAAATACATTAATGTATGCTGTTTATTTCAGATTTTTAGTGAATCCTAGTAAAGACATAGAACTTCGCCGCTGGGCGACAGAAGGTTTGGCGTACTTGACATTAGATGCTGATATCAAAGAGCAATTGGTGAATGACTCCGCTGCACTTAAATCTCTGATAGAGGTCACTATGGTATGTTAACAAGTTGATTCACATATACAGTTAAACATGTAATAAGAGGTTACCTTTGGGACAAAAAGAAAGTGGCCTTATAGGACAGGTGACCTCTTAAAAGAGGTTCAATTCATATGAAATTTTCTATGACAGGACAAGAAAAATGTGACCTTTTAAGACAGGTGACCTCTTAAAAGAGGTTCAATTCATATGAAATTTTCTATGACAGGACAAGAAAAATGTGACCTTTTAAGACAAGTGTCTGCTTAATAGAGGTGACTGCATGGGCAGGTTTAATTGTACCTTAATGGAATACATTAGTAAGAAATGATATGGATGTAAATGAACATGAGAGACTATCCAACATTATACTTAGACACAAATTAAAGTAAAGGAACAGCTTGTAGTAAGAAATGATATAGATGTAAATGAACATGAGAGACTATCCAACATTACACTTAGACACAAATTAAAGGAAAGGAACAGCACTTTTATTGCTGTTCTACATTTCGCAGTCACTGTAGGGTCTTCATATGCTAAAATGAGTGTGAAATGGCACCTAGTATACAGTTGAGTGGTACTGTTGTCATCTGTCAATAAATTCTACATCTAGACATCTTTGACATTTGAAGAAACCATAGTATACAGTCTGAATTTGTAATGTATGCTCATACTTTTACAAATTCAGACTGTATACTGTGGTTTCATTTATTTTCGTTGCTGTTAATTGTAGTGGATTTGCAGAAGCTGAGATGTTAGTTAACATTTTAATTCATGGCTTACCTCCCTTGTTATTAACTTATATTGTGCTTTCTTGTTGATAACCTGCATCTGGGAAATAAAATTCTATACACCAAATAACATCAAAATGTCAAAGATGTAGTTATCAGAGGTGTGACTGTAGTCATCTGAGATTTGATTAGTCATGTGTGACTGTAGTCATCAGAGATTTGACTAGTCAGGTGTGACTGTAGTCATCAGAGATTTGACTTGTCATGTGTGACTGTAGTCATCTGAGATTTGACTAGTCAGGTGTGAATGTAGTCATCAGAGATTTGACTAGTCAGGTGTGACTGTAGTCATCTGAGATTTGACTAGTCAGGTGTGACTGTAGTCATCTGAGATTTGACTAGTCAGGTGTGACTGTAGTCATCAGAGATTTGACTGGTCAGGTGTGACTGTAGTCGTCCGAGATTTGAATGCAGTCATCAGAGATTTGACTAGTCAGGTGTGACTGTAGTCATCAGAGATTTGACTAGTCATGTGTGACTGTAGTCATCTGAGATTTGACTAGTCAGGTGTGACTGTAGTCATCTTAGATTTGACTAGTCAGGTGTGACTGTAGTCATCAGAGATTTGATTAGTCAGGTGTGACTGTAGTCATCTGAGATTTGACTAGTCAGGTGTGACTGTA
>MJUT01052010.1:572292-592372 GCA_002080005.1 Gigantidas platifrons
CCTGTTATTAAGGTATTGGGCCAAGCTGTATGTCAGACAGCCCCTGTTATTAAGGTATTGGGCCAAGCTGTATGTCAGACAGCCCCTGTTATTAAGGTATTGGGCCAAGCTGTATGTCAGACAGCCCCTGTTATTAAGGTATTGGGCCAAGCTGTATGTCAGAAAGCACCTGTTATACCTTTATAAAACTTTTGTTTAATCAATTGTTTGTTCTTAGAATAACAGAATCAAAATGATGTTTAGAATAAGAGCCATGAAGTACAGGAAGATAGTCAATGGCATTTATTTCTTCTTTTTTGTCAGAAAGATGTTTTTAAGCCCCTGCTGTTTTTATGGTTGTGGTAACATCTGATAGAATTTAATGATTACAGTGGAAAACAATACATAACATTTATGCACATAGATTGATTATTACAAAAAAAATAGATGTAGGATTAAATAGTGTCCACCGTGAAATATTGTCCTCTGTTATAATTGTTTTCTATGATAAAGTCCGAGGACGGAATAAAGCGCAGAGGTGACTTCTTTTGGTCTGTTGGGGATTTTTCATTTGAAAAAGATACAATCGCACCCAATTTCACAGGAAACTATTATTTCTTACAATAATTTGATGCAGATGAACATCAGACTTTCAGAGTACAATAAAAACACAGATATCTAAATATAGATGTGATAATAGATATCTAGTTTTGTGTGTACGACACTTTTCTGGAATAATCTTCATCCGGTATGCACTCATTGTCACAATATTGGAAACCCAAATAATTTTTAAAAGTATTTGGTAACTATTACCACAGGGCCTAAACAGGATACTCAAAACCAGCAAGGGCCAGGGTGGCTCAATGAGTTAGGTAGTTGATTACCTAACATCTCATACAAGCCTATCACCAACACGGCGTGGGTTCATGCTCGGCTTTGTAAATTACAAAAAAGGGTGCACTCGACTCGCAGCCACAAGTGATCAAGTTTACCAGTTGCTTGTCCATGGTCGGTGGTTCTCTCCGGGTACTCCGGCTTCTTCCACCACTAAAACTGGTCGCCATGATATAGCTGAAATATTGCTGAAAGTGGCATTAATCACCGAAAATCAAATCAAATCAATCCATCAAAACCAGCATCTGTTTTTGATTACTGGAATATGAGCCATTGTAGACTTTGTTGTCATTGTTGTTATTTCCATAGACTTTTAATGTTAAAATGTTTGTTTAAAACTAAGAAATGTATCAACCTATAGATGAATATAATATAAACCACTTTCTATTGTAAACTTATTTTAATATGATATACATTTTTAATTGACTTTAATTTCAGGGTGTATTTAGCTATAGCCACAGAAGAAGATTTGAGAGGACTTATTGCACAGCAAGGAGCCGCAAAGGTAAAAAAATAACTTTCATATTTTGGTTGTATTGTAAAGTCATATTATAACATGTGTTAAAATCTGATGTTAATATACATATTGTGCAATATGCAATGTTTATATTAGAAATAAGAAGCAGTCATGACTGGGATCATAAGGCAGTTAGTTTTAATACATATACCAATGTAATCAATGCTACCACCACAAAAGTTGTAGGTTTCATTCCTGTCTGTGCACGTGGCGTGGTGTGCTTGATACAACTTTACTTCTTAAAGTTTGTCATTTGAGGCCAATCTTACCAGTCAGGTTTATTGCCGGAGGAAATCAAGTACACCCCGAATGAAAACCACAGACCTGTTAATACTGACAAACTTTATCCCGTTAAGTTATATTAGTGACTTTTTGTGCTTATCCTTGTTATATGTGTAGTATATATAATTCTCTTTATTACTAGTTGTCTCTTTATATGATATGGTTTTCTATAATTCTTAAAGCATGATTTAAATATGATCAACCTATTTCTAAGTTATTACTTATTTATCTAAGCTCTAAAGATATATTAAATATATTTTCATTTAATATGTAAATGCTTAGATGTGTATAGAAACTTTCTCAACATAATCCATTGTGACAATTTTCAGATGTAGATAGTATTAAGTTTTTGCAAAAATAAAAAATTATAAAAAAAATGTTATATTAGGTACAATCTCATGTCCTACAATTTTATTATATTTTGTAGGCTTTATTGAAGTTGGCGATAGAAAACAATACAGAACCAGGATTAGTGATAGCATCACAAGCTTTAGCTAAACTCTCCATAACTACAAATCCTCAAACTACGTTTCCAGGACAACGGGTAGGTACCTACTTTGTTTTGATCTAATGAACTCGCCCATTTCAGAAAACACAGGCATAAACTATGATTCCTTTTGACTCATTTATAGAATATACTAATAATCAATTATTTTCTCGTTATTTGTTATTTATTATACCCCCACTCGTAGAGAGGGGGCTATATTGCAATCACCTTGTCTGTCCGTCCGTCCGTTCACACTTTCGTAACAGATATCTCAGCTTCTACTGGAAGAAATGATTTTATATTGATATATGGCTTTGGCATGGTGACTTGTACTGTGTCTCCCCTTTCCAGGTTTACCGCACATCTACTTCCTGTTTACCGTGCGACTTACAAATGAACGAGTGGGGGTATTCTTAGCATGACGTAGCGTGCAACATCTTGTTAGTTATTCATTCATTCAGACAATTTATTTAACCATTCAGATTATAAAAAGAAAATTTAAACATTGATGTTCAACAATTCCACCAATATCAATAGAATGAACAGATATTTATTTCTTTCATTCTGACAAATTCAATATATGCCCATTGGGACATATTTATTCTTCTATTCAAATATAGCGGCCATTGTTGTTGTTGTGATGGTATGGTAGTTTGATATACCACGACCTGTACAATCAGCGTCTATCACCACTAAAGTTGTGAGTTAGAATCCATTTCAGTGACTTGTGGCAGATCGGTGGTTTTCTCTGGATTCCTCCACCAATAGAACTGACCACCACAACATAGCTGAAATATTGTTGAAAATGTAGTTAGCACCATATCCCTTTCCCCTATTCAAATACAATGTATATATATTTAGCTATTCAGATATATTTATTCTTTTGTTTTTTTTATTGGTGTAAGAAAAATTCATTCTATTAATTATTGATGCAGTTCACCTTATGTTTAATTAAGATATGTATATAGAAAATGTCAGAAGTTATGAAACAAACCAACTTTGTCTTTACAATTATGTCCTGTTACACAAAATCATTTTGTTTAATTCCAGATGTATGAGTTAGTGAGACCTTTGTTGAATCTGCTGCATTTAGAGTGTTCAGCTTTACAGAATTTCGAAGCTTTGTTAGCTTTGACAAACCTGTCATCCATCAGTGATTCAGTAAGGTAAGGAAAACCTAAGGTTTAATATATTAACACATGATGCCTCTAACAAGGAAGTGCAGTATTTTTTTTTTAATTTAGCCTAGATGCAACAAAGCTATAGGCTGGTCTCATCAAATTATTAATGCAATTCGAAGACCACTGATGAATGTTAGCAATTTGTCTTTATTGTTAAAAAAAAAATAAAGAAATAAAAACTAGGAGCTCAAATATCTGACTAAAGGTGCGGTCACATTATATGATTTTCCATCTGATTTCCAAAGATTCTGCATCTTTGTCACAGGTAAGTCGAATGGCCAAGAGTTCACACAGTCCAGTTTTCATTCCATTTTGGAGGCTGTCGTGGTCGTATGGTATTTGGATTTTCAACTACCTGTGCAATCAGTGCCTATCACCACTAATGTTGTGAGTTAAAATCCTACTCTGGCGAGGTGTACTCGATACAACATTGCGTCAAGTCAGTGGTATTTTCTGGATACTCTGGTTTCCCCCACCAATAAAACTGACCGCCATATTATAACTGAAATATCGTTGAAAGTGGTGTTAAACACCATTCTAATATGACGTCCCGTATTCGGTATACAAATAAAGGCATATTTGAATAACAATCAAATATAGGCCACACATGTGCGCTGAGCTAAAAAAAAAAAAAAGCACCTACATAAACACTATTTTCAGAAAATTCTTCATGGTTAGCAATTTTCTGTTATTGTTTATCTAAAAATTGTTGCAATAAATGAAATTAAAATGAAATAAATCCTAATCAAGTCTTATCATAATTAAACTCTTATAAACACGGCTTGTTTAAAATTCCATAGGAGATTGATGGAATAGCCACTACCAGCACATCACCTTAACCGCCTCGAATTTTAAAATTACCGTATTTGTCCTATTAGAATCAAAATAATTCATGCCGACCATACTTTATTGTTATTCAAATATGGGTAGGCATTATATTCATGAGATTTAACCCCTCGTTTATCTCATGAATATAATGCCTACCCATATTTGAATAACAATAAAGTATGACCGGCATGAATTATTTCTTGATTACACCCCCACTCCATTTTGATATTATTTTCAAGTTCTGTTTGTGTTCTCATGATACAGTTCTCATCAGACTGTCGGATGGAAGTAGAACAAAAACGATTTTGAAATGAGGTTTTAATTAGACTTTGGACTTTTGTGTTCAAAAGGACAAATTTGATGGAAAATTGTATCGTGTTACCACACCTTAAGGTTAAATATTTCATGCACAAATGCAATTAACAAATGTGAGGTTTTGATTATGAGATTGTTGTCCCGTCACATTTTTAGCATTTATAAAAATTTGGAATTATTTTGTGAATTTTCTTTATATGGTTAAATAATACATCATAATCCCATTCTTATTTTATATGTCTTGTAGAAAGAGGATTTTAGCAGAGAAAGGATTCTCCAAAGTAGAACATTACATGTTTGAAGAGCACGAGATGTTGAAAAGAGCAGCAACAGAATGTATGTGTAATCTAGTAATGTGTGATGAGGTAAGTCAAAATTTATACTCAAAACTTCTGACACACATTACAATCAGGCTACACTTGTTTCTCTGCTAGACAGATAATCAGATCTACCAAAGTAGGAGAGGTTGCTCTCATGACAGACAAAATCATTTTATTATAATATCAAATTATGATACTTTGTTAAGTAAAACTTACTCAGACTTATATTTTAGGAAATTTGATATTCCTGGAATTATAATTTGATCCTGATTTTTTTTTAAATATATAATGTTTCAAGCTAATTTACTTGGTGGTATAAACCAAACAAATTACTTTATACAAACATACACAATGAAATTAATTTGAATTATCTCCCTTTAACTGTAAAAAAAAAAAATTGCACAAAATTATACGATTGTCCGACAACGCTTTTTTTGTTGTTTTTTTTAGACATGTGTACAGTACAGTTGCCGCAAATATTTAAATTATGTCCTTGGAAACGAGAATAAGACCGTGAATTCGTGATACATACCATGAATGAATGAACATTACACAGTTACTTTGTTTACGTTGCTTGCAGTGATGTGTTTTTCAATGCATTCCAATGATATGATGTCATGACAAAGTAGTTCGGCGGAGAAGAACTTGTGCAACGTCACACCAATCTTTTATCACCACAGTGTGTGATGAAACATCTTGTATCTGACACCTTGTATCAGACAAGCTACTTTGTTAAATTTCAATATTGTAAGAAATGTAATTAAAAGTATTGAATGCAATTTTTTGTATATTTATTAGAATTTAAAAGCATTGAAAGAAGTACATTTCTATATTTTTGTAGGTTGTTAAACTTTATGAAGGAGAGAATGACAGAGTAAAATTACTGACATTATATTGTGGAGACGAAGAAGATCCAAAACTTGTCATAGCGGCCGCTGGAGCACTGGCCGTCCTCTCACATAGCGAAATTGTCTGCAAAAAGATTTTAGAGGTAAATAATTATTTTCTTATGATACGACGTAAGATTTGATTTGTGGTCTATGGCTGGTATAGACCCTACAAATTACTTTATACAGACATGCACAATGAGATTAATGTTGAAGTATTATAGCCCTTTGACTAAAAAAAAATTGCACCCAAAATGGCTAAAACATATTTGTGAAATAAGTAAATAAATTACAATGAAAGGTATTATCAAACTGTCGAAATAATTATCAAACTATTATTTGTGGGTTAATTACAGACTGGAATTCCGCTTTTTTTTATTCCGGATTTTACCGCTTTTACCATTACGATTCCTTTAGTTATAGTATATTCAATATTTCCACTTGCCGATTTTTGCTTTTTTGTTGGCTTTGTAAAATCAGGTCTGTAATTAGCATTTTAATTGCAATTTCATTTATACTCTCGTTGATTTGTTTTTGCGAGAATGAATTTCTCAGAGCAATATCTGATCGAACGTGAAGCCTGAGATGTGCGATGCAATGAGAAGTACATTTAAAGCATAAAATATCTATGATAGTATATTTATTGAGGATTTCTCATAGTGACATCAGTGATGTTAATATAATGTTATGCTAGAAATCAATGATAATATGATTGTATCATGCTAGTTGCTTGATAATAGACATGATAGAGACTCAGATCAGCATCCGGTTTCAAATCGGCGTCCACTCCTCAAATCGGCATCCACTAACGTCATTATCTGAAATCACGGTCCGATTTAAGGGTATTTGGACATTGATTTGAGAAAGTGAGAAACGGCTATAGATTGGAGATTTTGAAAAAAGGACAGAAATCGGACATGGATTTGAGGATTGGACGTCGATTAGAAGCTCAACATCGATTTGAATCTTATAGATATAATTGTGAGTAAAGATCAAAGGGAAAATGCACAAATCATTGATGAATATTGTTAATAGAAATTTAATTGTGTATTTATTTATTTATTTATTTTTAGGTAAAACCACACATAGAAATTCTACAGTCAATGATAGTCAATGAAATCCCAGAAATTCAACACCGAGGATGTTACATTATGATCAATCTTCTAGACCTCGGGAAAGAATCTTCAGAAAAACTGTTAGAAGGACAAATGTTAGAGATCTTAATGGCCGTGACTATTCTCAATGATCCTGAGCGACAACGAGCAAAGAAACTCTGTGATGAAGCTCTGAAGAAAGCAGAGAAATATGGAATTATTAAACAAGCAAAATAAAACTTGTGATGGAATTATATCTATTTTTTTTTCACAAAAAGAGAAAAAAAATCAAATTTACAGAAAAGAAAAAAAAGTCATGTGATCATTTCCATCATGTCATCTGGGTTAAAAAAAATTGTGGGGAACTGAACAAGTTTATCGTGGAAATGTCAGGAACCAGTTCATGATGACATATTAAGAACCAGTTCAAGTCGTTTAATGATGCAAGGAACCAATTCAATTTGGAAATATTAGGATTCAGATCATCATGGAAATGTCAGGAACCAGTTCATTATGGAAACATTAGGAACCAGTTCATCATAGAAATATCAGGAACCAGTTCATGATGGAAATATTAGGAACCAGTTCATGATGGAAGAATTAGTAGGGTACAACCGGGGATGTTCGGACACCAAGCCGGAAACACCGTCATTGCATCATCCTTCGAGTGTAAAATGGGTTGTTGGTTGTATTGCTGGCTCAATCAAGGCTGTTAGACTCTTTGAAACCATTCCTTTTGGATATTTGTTTCATTTTATGGAAAATATAAACGATATAAGCGGTTAAAACTGGGGAGGGGAAGTTCAGACATTTTCGGGGATGTTCGGACACATATTCAGGCATGTTGTGTAAGCGACGCCATGGTTAAAACATAAAAAGACGATATATTTTGAGAATTTCAGAGATTCAGATCAGGACTACATGAAACATTTTTATTCCAAACCATATAGCACTTAAAATATGTCAGGAGATCATCTTCTTTTTTTGTTCATCTTGTTTTATGTTTTAAATGGGTGTCCGAACGTCCCCGCTGATGAACATTTTACTGTCGGGGATATTCGGACACTACTTTTTATTTAATTTTGCATTAATAATTTACGGTAAACGCTTCAAAAGATAAAAAAGATATAATTTTAAGCATATTTGAAAGCGAAAATATGTTTCTCAAAAGGATGCAGTTGATTGATTTCAATAAACAGGTTTTGAAACGTATCGATGACAGTTTGTCTAGTTTCAGTGTAAATATTAATGGCGATTGAAATTTAGCACTCAAATTTTTTTTCGACTTTTGACCAATGAAAAGACGTGTTACAAATTAATATTGGCGTGACATTTAATGTAAAATGAAACGGAATTTGATTGACTTCTCAAATAACAGTACTTTATGGGAATGATATATTGCTGAAGAAGATTAAAGACTGAAGAAAAAACTGTCCGAACATCCCCGGTTTTACCCTATCCAAATAGTCTTGGAAATGTTAGGAACCAGTTTTCCATGGATACTGTTGTTCAGTCATTTCTTTAAAGCTTTAACAGTTAATTTGTTACAGATTAGATATTGTGAAGTTGTAAAACCTGACAACATGTTTAAACCATTTTATTTTTATTAAACAAGGATGTTTTTCCCTCAGGAAAATAAATGTGTTTATAAGTAGCATATATCTCATGAATGGGACAACATTAGAAAAAAATTACAGATTTGTAAATTATTATCCCCTCGCCAACGAAGTTGCGAAGGGATATAGTAACGATACCGTCCGTCCATCCGTCCGTCTGTAACATCCTTGTGAACACTCTAGAATCAACATCCTTCAATGGATTTTGACCAAACATGGTACATACTTAGTCCTTAAGAGAATCTGGAACCCAATTGATTTTCAAGGTAATTGGTCAAAGGTCAAGGTCACTGGGTCAAATTTTTACCGTGTAATATCCTTGTGAACACTCTATAATCAACATCCTCCAATGAATTTTTACCAACTTGCTACATACTTAGTCCTTAAGAGAATCTGGAATCCTATTGATTTTCAAGGTCATAGGTCAAGGTCACCAGATCAAATTTTTACCACGTAACATCCTTGTGAACACTCTAGAATCAACATCCTTCAATGGATTTTGACTAAGCTTGGTACATACTTAGTCCTTAAGAGAATCTGAAACCCTATTGATTTTCAAGGTCAAAGGTCAAGGGGTCAAATTTTTTACCATGTAACATCCTTGTGAACACTCTAGAATCAACATCCTTCAATGGATTTTAACCAAACTTGGTACATACCTAGTCCTTAAGAGAATCTGGAATCCTATTGATTTTCAAGGTCTTAGGTCAAAAGTCAAGGTCCCTGGGTCAAATTTGTAGGCGAGGGGATAAGCCACGCTTTGCGTTGCCCTTGTTTTTCATGTGTTTTGTTTATTTGCTAGACATTTAAAGTAAACCTTTTTTTAATAATCTGGTTGTATCATCATCTTTCTCTGTTAACATTTTTACATGTTTTTGCAATTCCTTGTTGTGTCAAGGTCATTGTCGACTGACGATTTTACTCGAAATTTTCCGAGAAATTAAATAAGCGCAAATTTTGTTTTACAAAGGTTATGAGGTATCCAAGTTTGAGATAACAACCATTGAAAGTACATTTAGGTAGGGCATTCTGTTTTTTCTTTTCTTTTTGAATACCATCAGAATCGACAGTACATGAACATAGGATATTTTTTGTTTTTTCTTTGTTTTTGAATACCTTCAGAATCTCAATAATCAAATGTTTTAATCATGTGTCATGCAAGAACGTTTAAAGATTTCTGGAAAACTTAAGCATTATCCATCAAGAGAAATCATGTGTTCTGATCCAATTCATGCACGCTACATGTAGAGTTTGACCCATTTTTATTTGTTTTACTCCACAGAATCATACAAATATGCTGTTTAACAGGGGAGACAATGAATTGGTGCTTGTTTGTTTGTTATTTATATATATATATATATATAATGTTTGTGTATGTGATTTGTGATATTATGATGTATTTTTTTTATCATACTTGTAAGACGTTTTATAAAAAAATCAAAGTATATATAATAATTCTGATAAGCAATCTAAAAAAAAAATGTATGATTATTTATGGAAAATGTACATTAGATATACATTGGTACAGTCTACAACCTTGGGTCTGATTGCATGCAGTTTTTCAGTTTTGCATTTATCCATTGCTGAAGTATTAAACATGTTAAGCATTGTAACAAAGAAGTGTTAAAACCATTCCTATGCATCAGTATTAAGCCGTATTTAACATTATTCCATCCATATCAATGCAAATATCAAATTTAGTGTGTGCAACACATTTGTGGAATCACTTTCATTGGGTATGCTCAAAGCCAGATAATTTAATCACTTTCACTGGGTACGCTCAAAGCCAGATAATTTAATCACTTTCACTGGGTACGCTCAAAGCCAGATAATTTATAAGTGTTTGGCAGCAAGAATACCATTAACTTTTTCTTTTTTTTCTTCTTTAAAATCAGGAAGAAAGAAAACCAAAGCAATTTATCTGCTTATTTGAAGTATGTTTTCTTCAGAAATATCATTGAATAATATAGTGTAAAATGCTTAAATTTAGAATAATATTTATCATCTTAAAATTCAAGGGAGACTACCTACCTGTAGTACATTGTGTACCTATGCTGTTTTTAACAATACATTGTGTGGTTAAATAACATTTATTATTTATCTGTAATATGGCCATTTTTTCTTTGAAAACCCAGAGTGAAATTGTTTGTAGCAACGAATTTATGTGATGCTGTAACATTTTATGTCAGTGAGTTGTCAAACACATTACAACATTACTGATAAACACAATAACATCAGTATTTAAGGTCTTGACGTACATGATTACTTGTATTTCAGTGAGTCCTCAACGCAATACCAGTGATTATGTCTGTCTCAACCTTTGAAGGTGTCGTTATTCTATATTTATTTTGATTTGCACTTCCTATGTGTACAGCATATAATCCTGTTTTTTTTCTACATTTTTGCTTTAACAGATAATTGTAAATATGTATGGTACAGTTCTTATATTAATATGTATAAAAATCTAACTGACAAGCATTAAAACAAAATGGATTGGGGTGAGGGGGTAAGGCTGTCACGGTTAGCAAAATCACTATCCGTTTAACCGACCTTCATTAACCGAACCGATCTCGTTTAAACGGTAATTGAAAAGCCTCATGTGAAGCATGCAGCTATTGTGATTGTGAAAGAACGGTTTTACTGAAAAGTCTGTGTTTTTGGCTTTTCTGTGGAAGATCTCGAACTTTAAGACTTAAAATCACACCCATGAAATGACAAGAACAATTTTGGTATGCTACACTTATCTTTATACATGTGTACATGGAAGCAATTTTGTGTCCGATGTAAACTCCGACATTATTGAATTAACGTCCATTGACATGTAAAACGTGATAAGATCTACGAGTTACAGTGATGGGTTTGTCAGGAATATGAAATAAAAAGTAATCTCAAACTCTGAGCTCTTCTTGTAAAACGACAGTGTGTTAAACGACCCAACGTCAGTGCCCAACGTACATATTTATTTTCCAAGTTGTGTATTGGGATACACTGTTCACCTCAACCTGATGACCTGATGTTTGTTAAACATTTGATTGGGTAATGAATAAAAGCCAAAAGGGACTGTCTCAATGTTGTTTAAATAATCTCAATTCAGATTGTTATTGATTTTTTGTTTTACCGATGTTACTGTACTTTTACTTGACCGTATTTTACGCTTGATCTCGTATACACGTATGCATTACGGTTAACCGTTTACTAATTCTTTAAACGGATAGTATTTGAAATCTAACCGCCGACGGTTACACGGATAACCGTGACAGCCTTATGAGGGAGTATGGTGTTTAGTGCCACTTTCAACAATATTTCAGTTATATCGTGGCGGTCAGTTTTATTGGTGGAGGAAAACGGAGTAAACCATTGACCTTCCGCAAATCACTGACAAAAAAAGAGCAGGATTCGAACTCACAACTTTAGTGGTGATAGGCACTGATTGCACAGGTAGTTGTAAATCCAACTATCATATGACCACAACTGCACTCTAAAACAAAATGTAAAGTTTTGGTTACCCAGTTTTCTACCTGACGTCATTTCAAAACTACGATAAATACCTGTTAACTAAATTTTTCTACAGTAAACCTTTTTTTCACCTGTCATGGCTACGCAATGTATGTGCAATAAAATTATTACAATGTAAAAATAGAATTCCCTAAAGGTAATATCACTAAATCAGTGCATCTAAAAATCTGGCCCGACAAGAAGGACAGCCTTTGATGGGAATGGCCTTTATAAGAGGAAGACAACTGTAGTCAGTATCGTGAACAAAACTGTCATTTTTCTTCCTGATCAATTTTATTCTATGTAAATGTTGAATATATAAAAACTTGAAAAAGAATTCATTGGTTGGATGAAATACAGGATTATTTTTGAAGGAAGGGTTGTGTTTATGTGCCAAAAAAAGTCATTGTGTGATAAACAGATGTTGCATTTCATATATGAAATAAAATTATCTTAAAAAACAATTATTTGTTCTGTAATTTAAATTTTAGGAGGGTAAGAGTTATGGTGTTTAACGCCACTTTCAAAAATATTTCAGTCATATCGGTCAGTATTATGGGTGGAGTAAACCACTGACCTGCCGCATGTCACTGACAAACTTGATCACATAATGTTGTATCGAATACATCTCCCTTGAGTGGGATTCGAACTCACAACATTAGTGGTGATAGGCACTGATTGCAGAGGTAGTTGTATATCCAACTACCATACGATCTCGACCACGACGGCCCCATAATTAAAATTTAGAGATTCTTTAAGTCTAACCCAACACTTGTTTCAAGATTGACATCAGTGTGTTTTTTCTTCAAATTTTCAAAATACATAAGCTAAAAAAATACTAGTTTATTTACCACCTCCATTAAACCAAAAACTTGTATTGTGTGACCTTACTTCTAATCACAGTGCATTTCATATTAGATAAACCTGTATTTAACGACCACCTGCCTTACGTGACTTTATTTCAATGTTCTCTTTGAAGGTCACATAAGACAGATTTGACCATATTACATGAGTATTTATACAAAGTTTGGGGGTTATATAGGAATCACCTGTCCGTCCGTCCATGTACCTTGTAAGTGCAACTCCTCCTAAACGGCTTATTGGATTTTTATGAAAATTTACACACTTGTATTACACTACCTGCAGATGTGCTTGAAGGAATATGGTTGCTGTCCAAAGTTTAAAAGGGGAGATAATTCAACTTATACTTTCACGAAGGGGGGTGGGCATGTACCTTGTAAGCGCAACTCCTCCTAAACGGCTTATTTGATTTTTATGAAACTTTACACAAATGTAGTACACTACCTGCAGATGTGCATTGAAGGAATATGGTTGCTGTCCAAAGTTTAAAAGGGGAGATAATTCAACTTATACTTTCACGAAGGGGGGCATGTACCTTGTAAATGCAACTCCTCCTAAATGGCTTATTGGATTTTTATGAAACTTTACACTAGCTGCAGATGTGCATGAAGGAATATGGTTGCTGTCCAAAGTTTAAAAGGGGAGATAATTCAACTTATACTTTCACGAAAAAGGGGGGGGCATGTACCTTGTAAATGCAACTCCTCCTAGACGGCTTATTGGATTTTTATGAAACTTTACACAATTGTAGTACACTACCTGCAGATGTGCATGAAGGAATATGGTTGCTGTCTAAAATTTAAAAGGGGAGATAATTCAACTTATACTTTCACGAAAACGGGGCATGTACCTTGTAAACGCAACTCCTCCTAAACGGCTTATTGGATTTTTATGAAACTTTAGACGCTTGTAGTACACTACCTGCAGATGTGCATGAAGGAATATGGTTGCTGTCCAAAATTTAAAAGGGGAGAAAATTCAACTTATACTTTCACGAAAAGGGGGGGGGAGCATGTACCTTGTAAGCGCAACCCCTACTAAACTGCAAATGGGGGGTATCACTCAGTGAAGTCACTCACAGTTCTAGGTGTAAATTTACTTACATTTTCTCCCATTATTATGGCGTTTTAACCCCACTGAACCGGTGGTGGAAAAATCTGTAATCCTCTAGAGGATTAAAATGTCTTGTGCCTTTCCCCGCATTAGTTTCAAACGCTTTAATTTCAAATTTTGAAATAAAGTTCGTGTTAAATAATGGGAGAAACAAATTCTCCTTCAGTTGCCCATGTGGGTTACGATATTTATCCACTCTCGAGAGTTAGATTAAATATTTTAACCACTCGCCGTTAACCCACGGACAACTGAAGGAGAATCTATATATAACTACTCTGGCATTCTTAATGTAGAAATAAAGTTTCCAATGTCATTCCCTAGTCAGGTAAAACTCCAGACAATAAAATTGGTATTAGCTTCTTCTATAAGCATGCAGCATTAAGAAGTATTTTGAGGAATGAATGATTGGCTTACAATCAGGATAATATGTCAGAGTGGAGCCACATGTCTACTCACTGACTGTTACAGTGATATAGCACTATGCAACTGAAAAATTGTGCATTTGGCATTAAACAATTATGAAAAGAAAGTTTAATTAGTGATGGTCAACAATTCACCAATATCAGTAAAACAATCACCTCTCATCTTAACTCACTGAACACAAAAAAAAGAGACTATGATATATGACATTGGAAATCCAGGTCCTGGCTTGGGACAGGCACAAAAATGTGGCAGGGTTAAACAGGTTAAAGGGATCTCAACCCTCCTCCCCTGTTGATTTACTGGATTACCAACAATACATACATTGTATATAAATGTATGATAAAAGAAATTGACTCCCTCTTAAATGTCATTCAAAATGTGAAAAAAATCTTATTTATGCAATGCTTTAATTTTTTGAAAGTGACAATTAATTCATAAAAATACATGCACATTGGTGATTGCAAAATTCTTTGGATCAGATATTTAGTGTAATCAAAATTTTAGTAAGATTATGCCATACCTAGTTAAGTACCAATAATCCAGATGGTCATCACCTGATGTGTGAATTTTTCACACATCATTTCTTCAAAACTACTGGGCCAATGGAACCACACCTGGCAAGAATGTTTCTTGAGTTATCCTCCTTTAATGTGTTTTTTTAGTGTGAATCTGATATCAAAGATGACCTCCACGATATGTTCTTTCTGATTGGCTGAAAGTAATTCTCACAAACAGTGCTGACCAATTTGGACCAGTCGTAGCAAGTGTAGTTCTCGGCCAAGTTTTTCCCAGTTAACTTGAATATTTTAAAATAAAATCATCAGTTCCTTCAACCTTGACTGGATATTATAGTAATATTCTCTACCACAGTTTTGTTTTGGTATCAAGGAGAACCACATTATGGCCATATTATATGGGACATCAGACAGTGTTTGTGCCATCCAACAGTAACACAATGATCACCACTAGTGGAGCAGGACCTACTTACCCTTCTGAAGCACCTGCATTCATCCAGTGTTTTGTAGGGTTAAAGTCACTCAATCTTTGGTTTTATACGTAGTGTTTTATTAACCATTGTCATATTGGTCATTGAATTGTTTTGTTCTTCTATTTATGGCTTCTGATTACTCCTTTTGTATCTTCAAACTTTTTTTTTAACATGGATTTATTATAGTAATGATATTCCAATCTGAAATTGGGGGCCCGGGTGGCTCAATGAGTTAGGTCGCTGGATCTNACAACTCATACAAGCCTATCACCAATACAGCGTGGGTTCGCGCCCGGCTTTGTAAATTACAAAAAAGGTGCACACGACTCGCAGCCGCATGCGATAAAGTTTACCAGTTGCTTGCCCATGGTCGGTGGTTCTCTCCAGGTACTCCGGCTTCCTCCACCACTAAAACTGGTCGCCAGCCATGATATAGCTGAAATATTGTTGAAAGTGGCGTTAAAACACCATAAATTAATCAATCAATCCAATCTGAAATTGTTGTTTAACACCAAGAGAGCAATTTTTCAGCCATATCATGGTGAGAACAAATTATATTTTGATGAGATGATGACGATGTCTGCTTTGTACATATTCTGATATCTAGCTGTAGCCAACCAGTCTTTGCTCTTACACCTTAATGTTGTGTACTTAATGGAGAAGCAACAAATACCAATTTTAAAGTTTTGGTTTGATCAGAACGATCCATGATCTACTGTACTCAATTAAGTTACTAAGCAATTTTTCAAATTATCATTTCTACGGTTGTTGCTGGGATATTAAAGACATTTGCTATTTTATTTTGAAATGGGATCTAAAATGGGCCAAATATTCTCAAAATTTGTATTTTTGGGTCAGGGGAGCTAAAAACAAAATGGAAACCACCACAAGGTCTTTTTTTACCATAGGATCTGTGGGAAAATGAATAACAGTTTTTTCTTAGAAACTACAAACATGGTTTAGGTGTTTAATGCCACTTTAAGGTGGTACCATACACTTCAGGTAAAATTTGATCTGCTCGTTTAATTTTCTTAATTTTTTGGCAGTGTGTTTGAATATATCCACTGTAATAAATATCAAAATTTTAACAAATTCCAACCAATTCACTAGTCACATAGCAGCTTTTCTCTCTGTGGTTTTGATCACCGAGATGTTTGAAATCTGCATACAAACATCACAATTATGATCAAAACGTTCAGCTGATTTTAAAGAGTTATCTCCCTGTAGTGTTAGGTACCACCTTAAACAATGTTTCAGTTATATTGTTGCTTTCAGTTTTGTTGGAGGAAAACGGAGTCACTGACAAACTTTATCACATAATGTTTCATTGAGTACACCTCGCCTGAGTGGGGTTCGAACTCACAATGTTAGTGGCGATAGGCACTAATTACATAGGTAGTTATAAATCCAACTACCATATGATTAAGACCACGATGGCCTCAAAACTCAAATCATGATTAAACCCATGTATGAATAATTAGTAAAGTCAGCAAAATATTAATTAAGGCATATAAATACAAACAAGTCATAAACACATACATTTAATATTGTACAAAATACTAACAAAAATACAAAGAATAAAATATAAAATCCTAAGTTAATAACTAGAATCTATCAGTACTATTGAGAGAGCTAGCTAGTACTTCTGCTTAAATAAAGTGTAAATGAATATAACAAATCTTGTACAAATCCATAAAAACTATAAAAGGGCTATTGCACAAAAATTGTTCTAGATTGTACAGTGATCCCCATCTTATGAGGTCACATCAGCTGCAATAAAAATCTGTCCTGATAAGAGAGGTGATCTTTGGTGGGCATGGCCTTGTAAAAGTGAGACTAATATGCCACTTAAGCTTGGGAATTTTATTCCTACATGTAGGGAGGTATATTTGATACAGCTTTACGTAATTGAAGTTTGTCAAATACTTGCCGTTTGATTGGTAGATTTCTCTGGGTACTGAAATTTCCTCCACCAATGAAACAGACAGCCACAATATAACTGAAATGTAGGCTTTTCCGTCATTATGTCATGGGGTCATGTGACTTTACCTGTTTTCCAATTGATCTCTTATGAAGAGTCAGCTTTAAATTGTTACAATTTCTATATCTAATAGAATAATAATAAACTTCTTTCTTAAGTGAAAAATATCAAAATAGTTCTTCATCACATCATGAATTTTATAATTGTTTTTGTTAAATTTTTTAAAACTGTATATCATATATGAAAGCAATTTAATTATGTACAATAATGAAGGATTTCAATTCTTTATATAAAATTCACATCCAAGATTAAAAAAATGTAAATCAACATAAAAAACATGAATGCTTTAAATCTTATTGAATACTTAACTGACTGGGGGGGGNGGGGGGGGGGGGGGTGTTCTATTCCCCCCTCCCACTATAAACAAATGGGGGGGAAACTATGTTTTTGTCACTTTTTTGCAATTTTTTTTTAAATCTGAATTTTGAGCATGGAAGAAAAAAACAACTGTCCAGTTAGCCAATGGTATAATAAGCGTTTCCTTCGAATCAAAGTGCATTTTTTTCGCTTGACAGTTTTAATGTCTGCTTTAAGCTTCAAAACTGTGCTGTTATTCTTTATTTATAAATATCTAATTTATGGAAAGTCAAATGTTTTCTCATAGTTTTTCTGTTTCTTCCATCAGTAAAACTGACGGCTATGTCATTGGGAAAATATGAACACTCTTATCTTAAATTTAAATAAATAAAAGAAAATCATACGCCATCGTCGGTAACGGTATTACCCAAAAAGTGGAGAGCAATCGTAGCATTGTCAGCTGCGGGTTAACAACGATGATCATGCATAAATATTAAATAATCTAATAAAACATATTACAACAAACAAAGAAAACAATCTTTTAAATACATCTTAAAACACAAAACATAAAGAAAACAACAACAAAAAATGGCCTATAAAAACACATGGGTAAATGTCTTCTTCATTTAAAGTTTTCATATTGATATGCTAAAAATAGAAATCACCCGAGTAAACTAGAATACTTGAGACTCATAAACAACTGTAAAATGAGGTATGGTTGTCATGGAAACAAAAATAACTTAATTTTTAAATAAACTTTTAGCACATTCCCAATATGATTCTAAAATTATATGTTTTTTAATATTTCCCTTATGGCAAACAACATGGTACCCAGTCTAGAGAACAACAAATTTAAGTATAATTCTCTTATAATTTTATAGATATTTGAACTTTGTAAAATATCAGAAGATAATTTTATAGCAAATAAAAAAAAGTCAAAAGTTGTTACAACATTGCAATTTTCAAACACTTATGGGAAAAAAATATACTATATATGCTATTTTCATTGAACTTTTCCTTAAAGGGAAATAACTCCTGCAAAACATATAATTTTAAAATCAAAGTAGGAAATGTTCAAATGGTCTATAATACTGTATATTTACCATTTGAGATTAGATTACATCAATGTAACACAGAATAATAAAATTATAATATAAAATAAGTTGAGCATAAAAATGTTCATGCCAAAATGGCTGACACAGTCACTCATTTAAATTTTATATTTCATGTTATAAAATCAAATCTTTGACATTTAATAAATAATTACTGAAATATGCATATTATGATATTTTTCACCACCTCTAAAAATCTTTATTACGTATAAAACAAGAACAAACTATATATGTGTATGGTTCACGGATATACCATTACGTGTATATTTAAAGAAGATGAATAAAATACAATTAAACCTGTCTTATGTGACCCCCCAATGGAACATTAAAATATGGTCACATAGGACAGGTGGTCACTAAATACAGGTTTATTTAATATGAAATGCACTGTGAAGGGAAATCAAAATTAAAGTCGCATAGTACAAGTTATTGCTTAATAGAGATGGTCACTAAAGCAGGTTTGGTTGTATGCCATTTATATTATAATGGTACCCGTTAATTAACATTACAAAAATAAAAATGCATTTTAACTTTAAAATTTGAATATATTTCTAGAGTCTGCGACTTTATAAGGCAGTCCTGCCACAGGAATTTTACTGTTGCACAGTAACACTTTATACTATTTGTATATAATTTTGATTTTCTTGTACAGTATTTGCTTGGCCTATACAGTTTTCAGATTTTTTTTTAAGTCTACATACTAAGTATTCTATATCTATTGCATAATTAGCTGTTGAACAGTAGCATTTATGGTCTATTTTTTTCTTTCTTTTTTTTGTGACCATATATAGACAAATTAAAAAATATAAGACCATAAAAGCTACGGTTCTTCAGCTGTTGCATACATCATTCTAGCATAACATATATTGACAATAAACACTTTTTCATAATTACTTCAAAAAATAAATAGGATTGATAGACAGACCATATGAACATTTCCGACTTTGATTCTAAAATTATATGTTTTACAAGAGTTATTTCCCTTTGCGACAGACAAAAGGGTCCCGTTTCATACAATATTCAATGAAAATAACATATTTTTCCTATAATCTGTTCAAGATTTTAATGTTGTAACAACTTGTAAATTTTCCATTTGCTATAAAATTGTCCTAGTCTTCAAAATGAGAATTTGAATTTTTCTGGTCAGAATCAAATTCTTGAATATATTTTATATACTGTAGATATCTAAATAAAAACTGAAAAATTTACTGGTCTGAACAAAGTTTTACTGGTCATGGGCCGTAGGACCGGTGGTCTGAACAAAGTTTTACTGGTCATGGGCCGTAGGACCGGTGCTCTGAACAAAGTTTTACTGGTCATGGGCCGTAGGACCGGTGGTCTAAACAAAGT
>MJUT01052010.1:592514-603862 GCA_002080005.1 Gigantidas platifrons
GAACAAAGTTTTACTGGTCATGGGCCGTAGGACCGGTGGTCTGAACAAAGTTTTACTGGTCAAGGGCCGTAGGACCGGTGGTCTGAACAAAGTTTTACTGGTCATGGGTCGTAGGACTGGTGGTCTGAACAAAGTTTTACTGGTCAAGGGCCGTAGGACCGGTGGTCTGAACAAAGTTTTACTGGTCATGGGCCGTAGGACCGGTGGTCTGAACAAAGTTTTACTGGTCATGGGCCGTAGGACCGGTGGTCTGAACAAAGTTTTACTGGTCAAGGGCCGTAGGACCGGTGGTCATTGTGAGGACTGTTGTCCTCAGATTTTTTAAAAGGTGCAAATACCTGCAAAGTATGAGAAAAATTATACTCAAATTTGTTGTCCTTTCCAATCGGGTGCCATTTTGTCCATCATAAGGGAGATAACTTTGAATTAAAATAAAATGTATAAAAAAGTTTAATTTTAGAGTTAAATCCGGAATGTGCAAAAAGGTCTACTATACATTTGTTGCTGTATTATAATATGGCAAAATTAATTAACTATTGAGGTACACCAACAGTATCTCTATGATTTTTCATCGCCACTGCATACCAGTCTAATTGGTCTAGTAATTTCTTCGCTCCACTTACCATGTGGTCATCTGTGGGGTTACCATCCTCATCAAATGAATTCTGTACTTTAGGAATTCCAAATATATTTGAGACAGACAAAGTTCCTAATTCACTTAACATTGGTCTTAGCTGCATGGCTGCCCTCATCCCTCCAAATATTCCTGTCAATATATACATGTAATTTGGCATACTAAGTATAATGTTAGATAGTCTCTCACGTTCATTTAAATCCATATTCTTTCTTACTAATATTGATTCCCATAAAGATGCAGATGAGTAAGCAAACATGTTTACCGTAATTACCTGTGTACAGTATGCACTAATGTATGACACACACCCTTTCGACCAAAGAAAATATTACCTTTGTTTCTGTTATGCACTGATGTATAACACACACCCTTTAGGCCAAAGAAAATATTACCTGTGTTTCTGTTAACTCTCTTGAAAAAAATATATACTTGGGTAGGTAATTTTACCTAGATTATACAGGACAAGATCTGGCTTTAACATTGCTTGTTCAAAAATTGCAATAAAAACATTAGGGTAGACACTAAAAATGAGGGTCGGTAGGTTTAGTGGCAACACAGGTATTTTTTGTTTGGCCTGAAACAATCTTTTCAACTGATTGTTTATAACAGCAATGTTTCATATTTTCAATGATTTCAATGTATAACACTCACCCATATTGAGATCAGATAATCTTCATAGCAAAAAGGTAAAGTGAATATTATACACAACTCCATACGATAAAAGTCTTTACCATGCTTCAGTGACAAATGGTAATTATAAAGGTGGCTGTTTTTGTTTTTCAATTATTTGATTTGAGAGGTAGTCATTCACTTAGATCCAAATAATGATATTTTTTTTAAGTCTTTAATTCTGTTCTTCATCTCATAGAGTAGTAACCGCATCATGGTGTAATAGTAAGTGTGCTTGCATCGAGTGTGGTAGATAGTTTGTTCCAGCACCAGTCGGGTCAAACCAAAGACTATAAAATTGGTATTTGTTCCTTCTCAGCGATGCACGCAGCATTAAGAAAAAAGAGCAAAGACTGTTTGGCTCAGATAAAAGATAATGTCTACTGCTGTTTCAGTGAGCAAGCACTGTAAATATTCAACCAGTGTGATGGTCTACAAATGTAGTACAAAGCGGACATTATTATCATCTCCTTGAATGTAAATTGTTCTCACCATAATACAGCTGAAAAATTGCTCATTTGGCGTTAAATAACAACTAACTCGCTCTATACCATAACTTGGGTTATTTTAGATGTAGTCTTATTTTGGTTTATCCGCCTCTCATAAAAGTACCAAAATTAAAGACGCAAAAATAAAGCAAACACAAAAAATTAAAGTGCCAAAAATCGGCCATTGTTAAACGGTAATGAACCAATATACAAGTACAAATAACCATTATGAAAGGAGTTCACAATGCAGGTTTTAAAGTTTCCTCCAGCGCAAATTACAGGTAAATATGTTAAGACATTGATTTTCCCATTCAAATACTAAACACAAAAATAATAAAGACATGCCGAAAGTGTGTCTGTACTTATATAATTATCGCTATTGGATGATAACTGTAAAAACATAATTAGCTTTCACAATGTAGTAATCAATTTCCTAAAATTGCTGTGAAAACACAAAAATGAATTTCTGTTTACACCTGTCATAAATATACTAGCTTATCATTGTTAGTAAACACCTTTATGAATCGTTGATTTTTTTTTATCAATAATTATAAATCAATAAGTAAAAGATTAGTAATTAATAAATGTTTTAATGTTTTAGATTTTAGTGAGAATACAATGTATTTCTTTCAACGTTGATTCCCAAATTACGGAATTATATATAATTAGAACCATATGCGATTCTTTAAATTAGGTTGTTTTGACTTGTTTCTTCTTTATCAATGTCTTTGTAGTACAACAGAATTAAGATTTTTTTTTCAATAAATGAGAACATCATCTGTTTCTGAGGGTGTCAAAATTAAACACATCAATTTGGGAAAGTGCCAAAATTAAACACATGCCACCCGAGAGAAAGCCACCAAAATTTCTCAATTTAGGGTAGTCAGAATATTGCCATCTCGTACATCTAAAATTAGCTTGCAGCGCAATCAGTCCAATTACTGCCTTCGTGGTCGTGATCGTATGGTAGTTGGATTTACAACTAACTATGGTATCAGTGATCTATCACAATTAATGTTGTGAGTTCCAATCCCACTCAGGCAATGTGCACTCGATACGAAATTATGTGATAAAGTTTGCGAGTGATTTGCGGCGGATCAGTGGTTTTCCTCCACAAATAAAACTGACCACCACGATATAACTGAAATATTATTGAAAGTGGTGTTAAACACCATAAACCTAAAATCTAACCAATTATTGCCTATATTAAAATGTACATTTTTTTGTATGTATAAACCTTTGCTTAAGTTTATATGTCTACTAGACAAATAAAATCTCCTGGTACCCTACTTCTTATTTAGAGTAAATGCAAAAGACACTAGTCAAACAGGAACCATGCTGTAGATACCCTATAAGATATTCAACTAAAGTGTTAAATTCAATGTTTTTGTTTATTTGTGTATAAATTTACCACAAACACAATATTATATTATGTACAACTACATTGTCAGGAAATATCAAATTTATTTGTACTCACTTAGAAACAGGAAGAAACCTTAAGTTTCTAAAGCTTGTACAAAGAAATTGTTATATTTGCAGACAATGTAGGAATATACGGTCTATGTAAAACAGCTGTTAGCCTATATCTTAACGGTGCCAACGTGGTCGTGATCGTATGGTTGATGGATTTACAACTACCTATGTAAACATGACCTATCACCTCTAATGTTGTGAGTTTGTATCCCACTCAGGCGAGATGTAGTCGATATAACATTATGTGATAAAATTTGTCAGTGACTTGCAGCAGGTCGGTGGTTTTCTTCAGGTACAACAGTTTCCTCCACCAATAAAACTGACCCCCACGATATAACTGAATTATTGTTGAAAGTGACATTAACCACCATAACCCTAACCCTGTATCTCATCTTAACCTTTTTTCATTACCTGCAGAATAGCATACTATGGCACTGGGTTTGTAAGCATAACAAGATCCTCCAAAATGATCCATCATGTTAGAGAGAGCTGGTGGTATGGCATGGTTGTACTCGGCAGATACAATGACATACGCATCAGCTTCCTTTACTTTCTGTTCAGCCTTTACCAACCATTCAGGTGCACCTTTACGTTCTGGTCCATAGAAAAATACTGGCTTATGAACCATGGGGAAGTTCATTTCCAATGGATCTGAAAATCATAGATTAATATAGAAAATGTATATAAATATTTTTTCCTGATCAACAGATTGATTGATTTATTGGTGTTTAATGCCAACTCCAGCAATATTTCAGTTATATTGCAGGGCCGTCTGCAGGTTTCTGGAAAGGGGGGTGTGGGGAAGGGACTGGTAGGGGATTGTGGATTAGGGGCGGATCCAGGATTTCCGGTAATAGGTGTGTAATGAACAAGTTTTGAGGTATTTTGTGTGAAAAATCAAGATTTTATGCAAAAAATCATATTTTTTCCAATTTTAGGGGGGAAGGGGAGGTGCCGGGTGCGAAAATTACGAATTTATAAAATCAGAATCAAAGTTGTACAATGTAGTTCCAGAAACTGTTTCCGAAAAGGGCTATAAAGAAACAGTGCAGGTGGCTAAAAGTACTATTCTTGTTGTGTCAAAAGTACAAAGTCGTATATGCAACGAATCATTATTAGATAAGGCATATTGTATTTATTGGATAATTGAGTTTCGAACCTTTTTTTTTTTCTTCTTCGTGGAAAGGGGGGTGCGATCGCACCCAACGCACCCCCCGTTTCGACGGCCATGTATTGTGGTGTCCTGATCAACAGAGAATTGAAATTTGATGCAACTTCAAAATTTTATTCTAATTGGATATATCAGAAACTTAAAATAAAGCCTGAAAATATATCAAAACATCATTTTACACATAATTATGGGGCATAACTTCAAAATTATATTTTAACGTTTTTTTTTATCAATTAACTTAAGCCATGAAATAAAATTAATTATTGCATTGTAATCTCAGACTTCCGTTGAGACTTGCTTCCAATCACATAGATGTGTCAACTGGAGATATAGCAGTAGAACCATATACATTTGTAGCTCTCATGGTCCTTAATATGTTTTTTTTTATGGTCGTCTGCACCTATCAAAAAAACATTATAAGGACCACAAGAGCTACATACGGTTCCAAAGCTACTGGAAATACAGAGCAGAAAGTGACAGACAAAGAAATTTTCTGCTCTGTGTCTCTAGTTAATTTTCTATTCTGTATTTCAGTCAACTTCTTCAGAAGTAAAATCTTAACGAGATTACTACTCACTAACTCAGTGGTTGATAGTATTTTAAAAAAAAAAGTAAAGCTTTGCCAATTTATTATTTAATATTAGTATTGCCAAAAATAGAAACCCACTGTCTATATTTAAATATGGCGTTCATACTCACAAGTATAGCAATAACACCTATAAAAAAAACAGGCTATAGTCTAATAAAGTATTTTACATTTTTCTATTATTGCAAATTTTAATTAAAATGATAAATGAGTATAACAATTTATGAATTTACCAAAAAGTTCCACAGAATAATTTCTTTGTTCCAGTTGTTTCTGCATAAATTTTGCTACACGGAGTCCTAGTCTATTGTCCCTGACAGTTCCTAAAAACAAAACAGCTTTTAACTTTTGTCCGGTTGAACTTGAAGCCATTCTGATGCTTGTTGCTGAAACTGAAAATGAAATTGTTAAAAAAAAGATGTTTCCTCTTTTCTAAGTTCTAGTCTCTAGCAGGTGTTAGATTGAATGTTGTGCCTTCAAACCTGTTTCATTCAAATAATGTAATGCACAAACATGTATTTGTTCTATTTCATGAATCCCACACTATCATGACTATCAACAATATTTTAACGCTCCACATATTCACCCTGACTTATTGTTCTAGTTTATGACCGGATGTCGTACCGGCAATTGGTTATGGATTATCTCCCCTGTTTTAGTTGCAGGTGAAAACCAAAAACTGACATGTGCCGTGTAGTAAACATTTTATGGTTTGTGTATTATTTAAGCATGTCTTCAAATATACACGACAGCCAAAAACTATTCCTTTCTAGTATGCATCATACTAGTTAATGTACTAAAAAAGACAAAATATTAGTCATAAAAAAAGGGGGACGGATGGTAACACGCAACACACAGACTCACATTCTCAGGCAACTATCCATGGGAAGATCGACTATCAATGCATTTAAAGCTTATGTATTGATCGTCGATCTTCCCATGGATAGAAACAAGTGCCTGTGCTCACAGTACATTAATTAACCTTCTCATCACATCAGCCTGCTCCCTTTAATATACCACACATTATAAACATGACCACAACCAAACAATAAAATATAAATACAAATTACACAAATTTATTCATAATCATATTCACACAAAACTACTCAAACTTGTCTTGCTGCTGATGTCTCGCTTCTATTGTGAAATTGGTATTACCTAAGCTAGTCCGAGATTCCTCTGCCGTCCGACGGCTTATTTAGGACTTGCTGTAGCCGCGGGATGTCAGAGCGCTCTCCATAAGCAAAACAGCGTATTTTCCGGTCCAATCTGGACCGGCACGTTTTGTGGCTATCGGATTTTATTTTCTATCCGAAACCCTAATATAAATCGCTTCACCAATCATTTTTCTATTCATTCATAACCATCTTGCCCTCAGAAAGTGGTGTTACACTCCATTACAGCGCGATTTTCCCAGACCCTATGATTTGGTCATTTCACTGCCATTTTGGAACGTGATCTCGCGATACTAACTGAAAGATGACAACAACGCATGGCATGATGGGAGCTACTAAATGCACCGCGTCAAATTATTTGCATACGTAAACAAACATACAAGACGATATAGAGCGTATTCTGCAGGACAAACAGTTCCATCTACAGCTCAAATCAGAACAGAAGGAAATAATACAAAATATGTTGGATAGAAAAGATTCATTTGGCAGTGTTATCCATGGGCTTCGGAAAGAGCATGTGTTACGTTCCCCCCTATTTTAGACAAGGTCAGATCATATATGCAAATTATCTCCCATGATACATTGCGGTAATCGTAGTTTTCTCGAAGTCACGTGACAAATATTCCAAAATGGCAGTGTTCAAAACGACAAAATCATAGGGTCTAAGGAAAAAACGTGCTGTAATCGAGTGTAACACCACTTTCTGAGGGTAAGATGGTTATGAATGAATAGAAAAATGATTGGTGAAGCGATTTATATTGGGGTTTTGGATAGAAAATAAAATCTGATAGCCACAAAACGTGGAAATGTGCCAGTCCACATTGAACCGGAAAATCCGCTGTTTTGCTTATGGAGAGTCTCAGCTCTCTGACGTCCCACGGCTACAGCAAGTCCTAAATAAGCCGTCGGACGGCAGAGGAATCTCGGACTATACCTAAGCTTGCAATCATTCTATTGGGTTAAAAGTAAAGATCTTGTAAGGTAACTTCTGTTCTTTCTGATATTGTTAGTGCCACCACCGTTACTCAACATGGGCATTAAGTGTTTTGCAATATCTGTACATCGTTTTTGTTTCTGCTCAGTAACTTGAGAATCATGAAAGTTTGTTACTAGATCTCCATAGTGACCATCAGCAATCTTGACACAAACAAATGTTTTTGCTGGAATCTAAAATTAATGTTTGCATTGTTTGCAGCTACATGTAGCTGCAATCTTCCTGCAAACATTGCAGCAAATTTGCAGATCAATTACATTTGTATGTCTTCACATGTGCAATGTTTTTGTATGCTCATGGTGCAATGAATATGCTTTTTTTCTGAAGTTTCTGATACATGTTATAAGAATTGAATTTTTTTTCCAGCATTATCATGGCGAGAACATAATTAGTTGCATTCAGTGAGATGATAAAGATATCTACTTTGTACTAGACCAACACGCTTAGTTGGATTTTTATGTTGAAAGCTCATAACAACAGTTCACGGATAAACATGTCACTCCACGTGAGCCAACCAGTCTTTGCTCATTATCCTTAAAAATGCTGCATGTTTTGCAGAGAAGCAACAAATACCAATTGTATAGTATTTTTTTGTACCCGACTGGGGCTCAAACACACAATCTACCACACTTAAACAAACATTTGCATACAATATTTACCAACTTTACTGATGAAAACAATAACATCAGCCTTTAAGGTCTTGACATGCATTATCACTAGTAGCACCGTGAGTGCGATACTACCTATAGTTGTAGTGCCTGGCTCGACCTTCACACCGTGATATAGTTAAAATATTACTGAGTTGGCGTTAAACAACGATCATCACTCAATCTCTATTTTCAAAATACATGTACCGGTACTGTTATTCTATATTTACAAACAAGACAGTATCAGTGAAAATAATTGTAGAATTTTTTATTATGGTTGTTTCAGGTAAAATGTTTTCAAAAAGAATTGCAATATGTTTATATAGAGGAATCAACAAACAGGCTGGTATTGTACAGTCTTGTTATGGCTGTATAACACAGAGGAATGTGTTTGTTAGAACTTGGTCTGATGATAGAACAAATGTCAGCACTGTTAAAACTTGTCAAGGTACAAATGTAATTGTCTAGGACTAAAACTTTTATTTGTCTAAAGAGTAATGGTCTTTACTACAAGCATTCATTGACCCTGCTATTGTACAGTCCATGTTTATGTTCTCTGGCTTTCAGGCATTAGATGTCATGATGTGAAATATCAGCTGCTTGTCGAATGTTTAGTATTTTTTGAAAAAAATTATTAAGGTAATTATTGTGAAAGTATCTATTCCTTGTTAGGATAAATATTTTGTTTCTCACATATGTAATTTGTGTATGTGTTGTACAGTGGAACCTGTGCAATCCGACACCTGAGTTTTCCGACATCCTGTGACATCTGACAAAAATTTATGGTCCCAAAGTAGTTCTGTTACAATCCGACACATTTCCCTGGTCCCTTGGTGTGTCGGATTAGACAGGTTCCATTGTATTTATCTTCTCTGTAATTATATATAGTTTATGAGAATAAAGATTATTCATTCATTGAAAGCTCGTTCAGTATAATTCGCTCCCTTAGGACATATTCAGATGTATGAGGATTTCTATTTACAGTGAGTAAAATACCATAAATTATTTATTTTCCTTATAGGGGCCGCCATGGTCGTGATCATATGGTAGTTGGATATACAACTACCTATGTAATTAGTGCCTATAGCCACTAATGTTGTGAGATCAAATTCTGCTCATCGTGAGTTGTACTCGATACAACATTATGTGAAACAGTTTGTCAGTGCTGTGCGACAGGTTGATGGATTTCTCCGGGTACTCCAGTTTCCTCCACCAATAATACTGACCGCCACGAAGTAACTGAAATATTGTTGAAAGTGACGTTAAACACCATAACCCTAGCCCTAATCCTTGCCCTTTTCCTTATGTCTGATAAGCATTTCAGTAATGATATTGTTTACCATCAAGAAGTGTCAAGAGATTATTTACAGTATTTGCAGTATAACTACTCTTGCATACTAAATATGGAAAATAAATCATATGTAACCAAACAAACAAGTAATTTACAAATGCACAATAAGCACATAAGTAAATAATTATTGTTGTTTGGTTTCAAGCGATTTATTTTTTATATTCAGAATGGAAGATTAGCTATACCTTTTAGTACATAGATTTTATACTTTTGTTTTACTCTAATAAGACGTTGCTTATAGGAACTTGTTTTTTATAGTCAGACACTCACTGATATTTCCGATTGTTTCCACGTTGGTACTGTGACATCACATAGTGAAATAAACATTTATAATTCGCCGAGTGAAATACTGTTTTTTCTTTTACTTGGCCAAAAATCTCAGTATTTCACCGCCATCTATGAAATAATAATATTATAAGTTTTATCTTGATTATTTCAGTGACAGATGAGCATGAAGAAGGCAAATCACACTTATTAATTACAAAGAAATCAAGAATCTTACTCAAAGAACATGAAACAATTCCTGATGCAGAAGAATTTGCTAAAGGCGATAAATCTGTGGTATCAAAACAGTTTGAAAATGACTTCAATATCCATGGTGATGCAGAAGACAATGACAGGTCAGAGGTTAAAAGTCAAAATGATCTTCCAGGTCAAATAACAAGTAGACAAAATGAAGATGACACTGCATCTGGCATGACTATCATAAATAGAGAAATTACGGAGAAAGATGGTGAAGAAGAGACATCTCTATCTCAAGTAGTGAAAAGAGAATTTCAGCCATCATTTAATATGGCCCCTTATGTCAATGAATCGCCAACATTGTCAAATTTAGTTAAAATTGGTGTTAGTTTAGCAGATATTGAGAAGAGAGAAGGGGCAGCAGACATAATTATTAAACTAGATTTTGAGAAGGATGTGCAGCCATTTTTACTTTTCTTGAAAGATGTTGGTGTAGATGATGAAAACATTGGTAGAGTTATTACAAAAAATCCTTATCTACTAAAGGAAGATTTACAAGATTTAAAGGTAATATTTTATAACTATTGACAGATTTCAGAATTTAACAAAAAGAATGGAAATTATGTTTTACTGAAATGTTTACTAGAGATACTGTTCAAAATTTACATATAAATATTTCAAATAAAATATAGGAGCCTTCGTGGTAGTAGATTTACAACTACCTGTGCAATCAATTCCTATCACTACTAAAGTTGTGAAATTGAATCCCTCCCATGGTGAGGTGTGCTCGATACGACATTATGTGATTTAGTTTGTCAGTGACTTGCAACAGGTCGGTGGTTTTCTCCAGGTACTCTAGTTTCCTCCACCAATAAAACTAACTGCCATGATATAACTGAAGTATTGTTGAGAGTGACGTTAAACACCATAAGCTCTAACCCCGGAAATAAAATTTACTTCAAATTTATCGTAAGTTTTCATATTTAAGTTGGAATTTGTGATATTACAAATTTATCACTAATAATTGTATTATTTATTGTTTTCACATACCAAAATTTGCTGTAAAGCCTAATGGAAGGGATATACACTTGTAATTTGTTTGATAAACCATGATATTTTTTATAGCCAAATGCAAAGTTTTAATAGAAATATTGTAAAAACAAATTATAGCATTACTATTTGCTATGTGAAGATATTGGATTTAAGGTTTCATAGTTACATGTATATGACCTGGATTTCCAATGACATATGCTGTGGTCTTTTTTATTTTCTGTGAATTAAGATAAGACGTATTTGTTCATTTTGTTGATATTGGTGGAATTGATGACCATCACTGTTTAAACTTTCTTTTGTTTTGTTGATATTGGTGGAATTGTTGACCCACTGTTTAAACTTTCTTTTGTTTTGTTGATATTGGTGGAATTGTTGACCCACTGTTTAAACTTTCTTTTGTTTTGTTGATATTGGTGGAATTGTTGACCCACTGTTTAAACTTTCTTTTGTTTTGTTGATATTGGTGGAATTGTTGACCTACTGTTTAAACTTTCTTTTGTTTTGTTGATATTGGTGGAAATGTTGACCCACTGTTTAAACTTTCTTTTGTTTTGTTGATATTGGTGGAATTGTTGACCCACTGTTTAAACTTTCTTTTGTTTTGTTGATATTGGTGGAATTGTTGACCCACTGTTTAAACTTTCT
>MJUT01052010.1:604454-616752 GCA_002080005.1 Gigantidas platifrons
CTGTCAATATTATTGGAGAAGAAAACATGGAGTTCCTGAATTTTTTTTTACTGATCTTCTGAAACAATACATGTATATGACAATCTAGTACCTGAACAAGAAACTGAAAAACTTATCACATAGGCAGAAATCATTATAGTTTAACTTTTAGAATTAGATACAAATTCTTTGTCTTCAGTGTTTGACTGCACAAGAAGTTAATATAAGGGAGACTATCCTGTTTGGTGTACAGTATATCTCATTATTAAAAGAGATATTAGCATGCATAGTAGTTAATCGTCTGGTTTATACATGCTATATACTCCAGTTGGAGAACAGTTACTTGCTCAAACACCATAATTATACTTCTTTTGGACCCTGCATTTGAAGAAAAAATAAAACTCAGTTTTTCTAAATTTGTGGATAAAAGATTTTGCCATTATGGTAGTAAAGTAAAATAATAGTGTTAAGGTGGTACCATACACTACAGGGAGATAACTCTTTAAAATCAGTTGAACGTTTTGATCATATGATGTTTGTATGCAGATTTCAAGCATCTCGGTGATCAAAACCACAGAGAGAATTCGTTAAAATTTTGATATTTATTACAGTGGATATATTCAAACACACTGCCAAAAAAATAAGAAAATTAAACGAGCAGATCAAATTTTACCTGAAGTGTATGGTACCACCTTAAAAGACATAGATATCTAATTTAATCTACACAGCACATTTCTGGATGAACCTTTTCATAAGGTACGCTCATAGTCAAAATATGTGGGAACAATAAAAGCAAAGGGCATAAAGAGGAGAGATAAAATCGACTAAGGTGTAATTTTGTTTAATCAGCCGAACAGTCAGAAGACAATGACAATTTGAGTTATGTTCGCAGCAAAATAAATTTGACTTATTAGACCCTAAAAACAGTAGCACATTACATTTATTGATCAGGGCCCAGGTGGCTCAATGAGTTAGGCAGTTGGATTACCTAACTACTCATACAAGCCTATCACCAATACGGCATACAGAGGTTCGCGCTCAGCTTTGTAAATTACAAAAAGGGTGCACTCGACTCACAGCCACAAGTGATAAAGTTTACCAGTTGCTTGCCCATGGTTGGTGGTTCTTTCCAGGTACTCCTGCTTCTTCCACCACTAAAACTGGTCGCCATGATATAGCTGAAATATTGCTGAAAGTGGTGTTAAAACACCAAAAATCAATCAATCATTTATTGATCATCAATATTTCTTTTATTCTTAGTAGGGGCAGTCGTTTTTGTGATTGTATGGTAGTTGGATTTACAACTACCTATGATATCAGTGCCTATCACCATTAAAGTTGTGAGTGCGAATCCTGCTCATGGCAAGGTGTACAAGATACAACATCATGTGATAAAGTTTGTCAGTGACTTGCGGCAGGTCTGCAGTTTTCTCTGGGTACTCTGGATTCCTCTACCAATATAACTGAAATATTGTTGAAAGTGGCGTTAAGCATAGTCCTTTATTCTTAGCGTGTTTGACCAGTTGGTTGAATTTTCATAATAATTTTAATCGGCACTGTGGTTAAGTTTCTGCATGAGAATTCCCGCCAATGTCCTTTCAACTGTCATTAACAACAGAAATTATCAGCGTAAAATTATTTTTTATATTTTGGTCATAGGAGAAAGAGATTTTTCTTCAGCTACCAGTGGATATTGATTTTTCTCCACTCCCAATAAAGTTCAAGCTTTAAAGTTTCAAAATTCTCAAGTGGAGAAATATCGTAATCCACTGGATGGAGGAGAATCTGTATCACACAAGCCTAGATTTAAATCATGGGGCCATCATGGTAGTGATCTTATGGTAGTTGGATTTACAACTACCTGTGCACTCAGTACCTATCACCACTAAATTAGTTGCGAGTGTGAATCCTGTTCATGACGAGGTGTACACGATAACACATTATGTGATAAAGTTTGTGACTTGCTACAGATCAACGGTTTTCCCCATGTACTGCAGTATCCTGCACCAATAAAACTGACCTCCATGATATAACTGAAATATTGTTGAAAGTGACGTTAAACACCATAACCCTAACCCTACATTCTATGAACAGTTTGTTTTGTCACTCAACAACATTAATATTTCAATGTCTACTTCAGGTACTGATATCAGAAAAGCTATTACAAAATGTCCTTTGTTGATTACAAAGAACAAAGAAATCATGAAGGTATGTTACGTCCTAACTTTAACAAATAAGAAACTGGATCAGTGGTGTAATAATGGCTAGCATGCTTGCCTCAATGGTGTAGATCATGGGTTTGAGACCCTGATTGTGACAAACTAAAGACTATAAATTTGATCTTTACTGCTTTTCCATGAAACATACATGTAGTATTAGGAAGTAAGGCTTGGAATCAGGATAATGAGTCCGAGCAGGGCGACATATCTACCCATAGACCGTTGTTTTAGTGAGCTAGTACAATAAAATCCAACTAAGCATGTTAATCTAGTACAATGTGGACATCATCATCTCATCTAAATGTAACTTGTTCTCACCATATTTCTGAAAAATTGCTCATTTAGTTAAGGATTGATCTCAATTTTTTTTCGGTCCACGGAGAAATAAACTCAAAAATGAGGTATACACTTCGTAACGCAAGGGTGTACCACATTTTTTAGTTTATTTCGAATGAACCAAACAAAAAATTGTGATAAATCCTGATAAATTAAATCCTAATTAATTTGTTTTTCTTGTCCTAAAAATATTTTGACGGATAATAATTGCTTAAAAAGAAATAAAATAAAAACATTTCCCAATTGAGACCCCAACATGTGACTTCCGGTTAAAAATTTTATCTATGACATGATGGATAAAAAATTCTAACCAATCAAATTCAAGCATTTGCTACAAATTTATTTATTGTTTAGTAAACAACAATCACTCACTCACTGAAATCAAAACAAATTGTAAAATTAGACTAGAATTTGCATCAAAAAGGAACATTTTTGCAATAAAAAGCTTGAATCTGTGAATTTGAAGAAGACCAAAATGAAATATTTTACTATACTATATCATGTATCTTATAATTTATTTTTTCAGCGGATGATATTATATATTGCAGACAACTTAGGCTTTACAAAATGGGAAATGAAGCAGATATTTATAACAACTCCAAGAGTCTATATAAAACGTAAAGTTACCATTAGATTGCTTCGAGTGGTCTGGCTCTAGTTGGTTTAGGTTTATGGTGTTTAACACCACTTTCAACAATACTTCAGTTATTTCGTGGCAGTCAGTATTATTGATGGAGGAAACAAGAGTACCTGGAGAAAAGCACTGACCTGTTGCAAGTCACTGACAAACTTAATCGCATAATTAATGTTTGTTTTAACTCACAACTTTAGTGGTGATAGGCACTGATTGCATAGGTAGTTGTATATCCAACTACCATACGATCACGACCACGACAGCCCCTCTTGGACATCTAAAAACATTAATTTTGTTTCATACTTGTTTTTCTTGCTTCCAAAGACTTAAATTATTTGGCTTTCCAAGCTTTTGACTTTTGAGCGTACCTGATGAGGGTTATTCCAGAACAAGTTGTGTGCACTTAATTCAGACCTGATTTTACGAGGACAACAAAAAAGCGGAAATCGGCAAAATCGGAAGTATTGAATATACTATAAAAAAGGAATTGTAACGGTAAAACGGTAAAATCCGGAATAAAAAAAGCGGAATTCCACTTTAAAGCGGACGAAAATTAGGTCTGTTAATTAGATGTCCAAAATGAAATATTGAAAAAAGAAAGAATTTTCATAGAATTAATCAGGAGGAGTTTGTTTGTTTGGTTTGATTTATGATGTTTTATGCCTTTTTCAACAATATTTCAGTTATATCGTGGCGGTCAGTTTTATTGGTGGAGGAAACCAGAGGACACTGAGAAAACCACAGACCTGTCGTAAGTCACTGACAAACTTTATCACATAATGTTGTATCGAGTACACCTCGCCATTAGCGGTATGCGAACTCATAACGTTAGTGGTGATAGGCACTGATTGCATAGGTAGTTGTAAATGCAACTACCATACGCTCACAATCACAACGGCCCCTCTTAAAGTACAATCTGTACAAAATTACATGGCAATAGTTTTATGCATTTATAAAAAACAATACAATTGAACCTTGTTGTGATTTCACTTCGTTTTAGACGAGTACAGTGAATCTGTGTAAACCAAACCTCATTGGGACCAGTTTTGTGTTCAGAATAGACAGTTGTATGGTTTATACAGGTTCAATTAACAAAAACGTTGGAACTTTATTTTATGTTTGGGTTATACAAGTTAAATTAACAATGATTTTCTACATTGTGACTTTATTAAAAGATTGGTTTATACAGGTTCATTTTACTAAGATTTCTTCAGTTGGAACTTTATTGAAAGCTTGGTGTATACAGGATAATCCTGTTTTGTTCAGGGTTCGGTTTAAAGGTTTCATAAAATTACCTAAAACCTGCACAATTTGACCAATGTTAACCAAGGAAATGACTTATACAAGTTCTTGATGAAGAGTTTGTCGTATTTGATCCATCAGTTACTTCTTTAAGATGTTATTTAGTTTTGAGTACATGTGGTCAGAAACGGCTGAAGATAACAAAGGGGGATAATCAGAAGCTGTAAGACATTGTCCAAATGGAAGAGGACAAAAAGACAAAAAATGGTTGGTTTTGATTCATCAAAAATGTTTGAAGATACCAAAGGTGTAATCAAATGCTGTAGATCAAAGTACAGACAAAACAATGGCCAAAGGTGAAAGAGTAAATAGACTGGTCGACAAAACACCACAGGAAACGAAAGATTCAGGAACACAAATCCTACTGAACTGGGGGGGGGGGTGAACACAGGAGATTTTGAAGAGTAAGCAGTTCCTGCTCCACTAGTTACACCTGTTGTGTTATTGGACACCAGTATTCAAAAATAAATACAGGTTATTGTCAATATATTTTTGTATATTTTCAGACACAGGTTTACTTGGACCAAATTTTGATTTCCTCCACAATGTGATGGGACTCTCTCACAAGGATATACTACTTTGGCCACAGATTTTTCTCACACGGACGTTCATTATTGAACAAAGACATAGATATCTCGTAAGTTTAGGCAGAGCACAGTACAATCCGAAGAAGGAGAATTATATATCTTTACGAGACTTAGTTCGAGGATCAGATGCAGATTTTTGTGAAAATGTGGCAAAGTCGTCGGTAGAACAATTTAATGAATTTGTGAAAACAATATGAATTAAATTTATCTTGAATTCTATCAGCTTGTGTTAGTTGTATGCCATGTTATACCTGAGCCCTGGACCCATGTTTTGAGAATGCCAAGTTGCAGAAATTTTTGGCAAGTCCAACAAATTTAGGATATGTTTTTTGCTGTATCAGTTTGTCAGAACATTTTTTATGTGTAATGTGGTAGAATGTTTTAATTTGAAATTAATTCTTTATTTATTTAACAAGGATTGCCGACAGCAAATGGCTACAAGTGGTTTTCCTCAACGAGCACGTTTTATATGCGTCTTTATAAATCATGACAGTTTTTGCATCTTTTTATCATTAACACATTTCTATTTCAATCTTCAGAGCCCTATAATTAAGGTGCATTTATAGTCAAATATATCAACACTAAAATTTGTGTGTTTGGTTGTCGCCAGTGAAATGAAAGTTAACGGGTACTCTGGTTGTCTCTACCAATAAAACTGACCACCACGATAGTGAGTGATTGTCGTTAAATGCCAAATGAGCAATTTTTCAGCATTATGAGAACAAAATACATTTTGATAAGATGATGATGATGTCCACTTCGCTTTGTACTAGACTAACAAGCCGAGTTGGATTTTTATAGTCCTAGATCACTGAAACAACAGTCAGCGAGTAGACATGTCGCTCCACTCGGACACATTATCCAGATTCTGGGCCAACCAGCCTTTGATCTTACTACTTAGTGCTGCATGCTTAGCAGAGAAGCAGCAAATACCAATTTATAGTCTGGTTTTACCTGACCTGGACATGAACCCATGATTTACAGCACTCGAGCTGAGCACACTAAACAAGTGAACTAAAAAAAGACATATATGTTGCAACCTCAAAATGAGTGACTGAAAGATTGTTGTTTAATACCAAGTGCTATACCATGATGATAACAAATTACATTTCCAAGAGATGATGTCTGCTTTGTTCTAGACAAATGTGTTAATAGTTGGATTTTATAGTGCTAGTTTCACTGAAAAAATGATCTGCATAGCTACTCTCGGACATATTATCCTGATTCCGTGCAAAAACCAGTTTGTTCTTTCTCCATAATGCTGCATGTTTAGCGGAAAAGCAACAAATACAAATTTTATGGTTTTTCGTTTGACCCCACTGGCACTTTGGATCCTCTCAAGGGATGAAAAATGTCTATATTAAAAAGAACATTGATTTTTTATTATAAAACAGGCACATAAATACATCATGCCTATAACAAGTGACAACAATTAAATGGAAGAACATGAATGATTTTAGAAGGCTCCGTCTTAAAACAATCTACACAAGAAAAAAACACTTTAGTATTACAACAGACACTGGTTGATGCATTTAATTCAAGTTTCTTCAATCTGCTTTTCAGTTTTTGAGAAGACATTTGAACATTTTCCCATAATGTCATATATCTTGTGATGGTGGCCATCTTGAGAATTTCTAATTGATACAAAAACAAAAAAAAACCTTTGCAGATGGCCTTTCAAGGAACATTCTTACCGATCTTGTTTTAAAATTGTGGTTTCTGCCCTTAGTGTGGTTAGGGTTATGGTGCTTAACGCCACTTTCAACAACATTTCAGTTATATTGAAGCGATAAAACGTCAATAGACTGATCAGAAGTGAATTGAATCTCGGGACTCAATTTGCATTAGGAGTTCTGGCAGCCATCTTGAATTTCAACTTGTCACTGAAATTACAAATTTTGATGAGCTTCCCCAAAGGAAGATTTTTGTATAAATGACATAAGTAGCATAAAACAACTATTAAAACTGTCGTTAATCAAAAACTTAGTGAGTTACCTCCCTTATAAAGTTATGTAAGGAGACAAGGGGAGACTACTTTATTTTCACTTTAATGATATTTGGTTAACAAAACTGCAAGGAGACAATTAATTCTTTTACATATCAAATTGTAATATATTCTGTAAAAGATGTTGCAAATCTTTTTTTTTTTTCAATATGAAACTGAAAACCTTTTAATCGTGTTGTGTTAAAATGTTAAAAGAAAGAGCCATTCTACCAACAATAACCCTGAAACAATTTGTTATCACAATATTTGTACAAAATCATTTTATATCTGTAACAGAACTAACAGGTACCAAATAACAACTATTTACATTTTTTTTAAATCCAACAAAGCTCAAAAAACAAAAAAATATAACTTGATATTACTAATTATGGTTTTTATTATTATTGTTACATTTAAAATTAGGTCACAAATCAATAAAATTAGGTCATGTCACAAATCACAAAAGTTTTCATTCCATATGAAATAATTTAATGAATGCCAACCCTTTACAGACTGGTGCCCTGTTTAGATTTTTAATGATTTTGGTTAACATATACGTAATATACAATAGTTAAATACAGACACCAGATTCAAATTTCTGTAACCTAACTCCTTTTGTGGAACTTAATCCCAAACCAGTTAGAAAGCCGAATTTCAAAAATATTGAATATTTGGCATCCTATTTTTGTTTAATTTTAAATTTCTGTTGAAAAGAAATTTGTTGAGACCTTAAAAATCAACAAAAAATGACTGTTAAGTAATAGTAAATACAATATAATGCAAAGTTTGAATTTCTCTAAAGAAAGAAATTCAGTAAAATCACCAGTTTTTAAATTACAGCTGAACCTTGTTGTTTCGAAACTGAAGGTCGATGGATGTTGATTTTATTTGAAGGCAACAAAGTTTTCCAACTACAAAAATGTACTATGAATTAAGCAGTCCCATAACCTGGATTTTTCAAAGGGGTTAAATAAACTCACAATGTGACATGGTCTTGGGAACAGGGGGTAAAAATCAGGACTTTTAATAGTCATAGTTCAACCGAAATCACAATTTTAATATTCATATTTCAAAAGGGTGATAGGGGGTTCGTGTGATAACCTAATGTTTACTGCACACTCTATCAACAGTTCTATATAACGACCTTAGAGAGTTCAAAATATGGAGGTTCATCTGTACTGGTAAATGCCATCCAAAGTAAATTTATACATACAAGTACAATAAATACACATACACATATACAGTGGTCAATTGCATTGGTAAGAAAGTTTGGCAAGAATTTATAGCTAACTACACTCACTGATATTTATTTTCCTATCACACTTGTACTTTTACAATTTTCAAAACTTGAATAAACAATGCAAAATACAAAAGATGTTAAAAAATCAAAAAGTTATTTATTTTTCTGTAATTGTTACCTATTATGCAATATACAGTAGAACATGGCCTTGGGATCATACAACTTTTGAGTATGTACGATTTTTGTACTCAAACTAAAAAAATATCCAATCAGAATGCCATATCCAATAAATATAGCATTCTGATTGGACAATTTTGTAGTAGGAGTACAAAACTGGTATCTGAAAAGTTTAAAGACCAGGAGACCAGGTACTTTTTGTACAAGTTGAACTATTGTCATTATATTATCATCCTTGCTTATGCCTGTTCCATTTAAACATACATGGTTGTGAGGGATGTTACTTTGAAAATAGGGTGATCTACCATAGTAAGAATTCTATCTTTTCTGCTAAATTTTTAAACATTAAAAAATGTTTTAAGACACCCACCCCATTGAAGTGATTCAAAATTGTCACCTTTTGGTGTTATACATGTTTTAATAGAACAGTCTCTCAGATATATACAACTACAAAGTACACAATTATTTTCCAAACTTGTAAAAATATTTGACTGTTCAATTGAAAAAAAAAAAATAATAATAAAAAATTCTGATTTACAGTTTAGGGAATTACCAAAAATAAATGCTGGCAAATTTGAAAATAAAAGTGACAAAATATTATGCTACCTGTCCAAACAATTAAGTACATGCATGTTATATTTACAACTATTGAAAAAAAAAAAAAAAAAACATGTTCACTATAATTTTTTCTTCATGACAATCTGAACATTAAGTACTCACTCAGATAGATGCCAAAAAAGCAAAAAATAAATGGGTCAAAATTACACTCTAATAAGATCATATTGTTTAAGATAATATTTAAAAATGTACGACATGTGCTTAGTGCAATTAAAGTCTAAAATATTGAGTGACCCCTTATATTTGAATACGTGTATCAGGGTCGCATATAAAATTTTTGACAATTGTTATCAATAGTGTTGATATGCTATTTGGCGGGGGGGGGGGGGGGGGGGGTTNGGGGGGTGGTTATGTATGTTCAGTTCTATCAAAGTCCCCTTTATACTGGAGATTTATATAATGCACAGAAAATAGAAAATGACGAATCTTCTAAAAGTCATATTTACTTGAAAACCAAGTGACGACAATAGCTCAGCCAACCTCTGCAATCAGGTAACAGCAACTACCATACCATGACAGCCCTGTGAAATGTAGTCAATTGATTTCATCCCCCCCCCATTTTATTTCATATCTTCTTTGTGCATATTTAATATTGTATAACTATATATAAAAGTTACCAATTTTCTTCTCATATCTAATTTAAAAATATAAGATTAACATTTGAACAATTTTGAAACTTTATTGAACACATGAAGGTAGTGGTTAATTTCTTTTTTAATTTTAAGAGTAAAAATTATGAAAATATTTGTGATTTCATATATAGTACACAAAATACAAATGTAAATGTATGCAATGGTAAGTAATGACAATAATTAACCTTTTTTTTTTCCAAAAAATTTAAAAATATTGTCCAGTAATCCTCATAAAGGCCACTTCCAGCAAAGGTCAACCTCTTATCAGGTCAAATATTAGATAGCAAAATGCTACTGAATTGACCCCCTCTAGAAAGGCCTTCCTCTTGTCAGGTCAAATCTCAGATTTGAGATAGTAAAATGCTGCTGAAATGTCCCTCCTTTAGACAGGTCAATCCTATTAAAAGGCCATACCCAGCTAAGGTCACCCTCTTATCAGGTCATATCTTATATCTAACTTCTAATATAGAACAAGGGCAATGCAAAGCGTGGCATATCCCCTCGCCTAAAAATTTGACCCTGTGACTTTGACCTTGAAAATCAATAGGGTTTCAGATTCTCGTAAGGACTAAGTATGTACCAAGTTTGGTCAAAATCCATTGAAGGATGTTGATTCTAGAGTGTTCACAAGGATGTTACGCGGTCAAAATCTTGACCTGGTGACCTTGATCTTTGACCTATGACCTTGAAAATCAATAGGGTTTCAGATTTTCTTAAAGACTAAGCATGTACCAAGTGTGGTCAAAATCCATTGAAGGGTGTTGATTCTAGAGTGTTCACAAAGATGTTACAGGGTAAAAATTAGACCCTGTGACCTTGACCTTGAAAATCAATAGGGTTCCAGACTCTTCTAAGAACTAAGTATGTACCAAGTTTGGTCAAAATCCATTGAAGGATGTTGATTCTAGAGTGTTCACAAGGATGTTATGTGGTAAAAATTAGACCCGGTGACCTTGACCTATGACCTTGAAAATCAGTAAGGTTCCAGATGTTCTTAAGGACTAAATATATACCAAGTTTGGTCAAAATCCATTGAAGGATGTTGATTCTAGAGTGTTCACAAGGATGTTACGGAAGGACGGACGGACGGTAGCGTTACTATATCCCATCGCAACTTCGTTGGCGAGGGGATAAAAATGCTACTGAATTGCACCCCTCTAGAAAGGCCAATCCTCTTATCAGGTAAAATCCCAGATCTGAGATAGTAAAATACAACTGAATTGACCCCCCCCTCTAGAAAGGCCAACCCTCTTATAAGGTCACTATTTCACTGCAAGAGTATCCTTATAAGAAGGGGATTACTGTATTAAATATCTTCATACAAGGACAAGATGCTTGACAATAGTAATCAATTATTGCATCAAGCTAGCTATGACTACTGGACAAAAAAACCTGGTACTGAGAGATGGTGGAATATCACAAAAAAATGAAAACTAGACAATATTTATCAAACATACATTATACAAAAATATACAAAATATTTGGATGGAATTTTGACATTGCATTACACAGTAGGCTTGATGACAATGACGAGTATATAATAAAAATAATGCTGTTTTTTTTTTCTAATTTGAAAATAAAATGTGAAAGACACCTCCAACACACAACAACAACATGGTAATTGGAATCACGACGATACATTTTCGGAAAGTTCATGTACGCTCCTACATTTTTTGGTGATTACTTCCCTAACTTACACTTTGACATATGGACGTAAATATTGCAATTTTTCGTGAGAAACTAAATATCTCGCCAAAATTTTTTCAAATTACAATATAATGTAACCTCTTGAAATCTAAATCTCCCGACAGCCAAACAGAAATAAACAAGACAATCTTAAAAAAAAAAAATGCTGAACAGATTAACATCAACTCAAAAAGACCACATATTTCACTGAAATGACAAAACATACATGTGTTTCTGTTTACATACTTCCCCGTGGGTTACGATATTTCTCCACTAGAGTTCAATTTAAAATTTTAACCACAAGCCGTCAGGCGAGTGGTTAAAATTTTTAAAATTTAACTCTCGGGAGTGGAGAAATATCGTAACCCACATGGGCAACTGAAGGAGAATTTGTTTCTCCCATTATTTAACACGAACTTTATTTCAAAATTTGAAATTAATGCGGGGAAAGGCACGAGACATTTTAATCCTCTAGAGGATTACAGATTTTTTCACCACTGGTTCAGCGGGGTTAAAATGCCGTAATAATGGGAGAAAAACTTTTTAAAATTATTTTAATTGTAATTTTTATCTAGGTTATACTGGACAAGAATCTGAACTAGGCTCGTCAAAAAAATCACAAATTTAAAATTTAGGGTGATCACTAGAAATTAGGTTTGGTTAGGCCATACAAAGTTAATTTCTTGGTTCTCAGGCCCGCCCGCATGTGGAAATTTGTCGCCGCATTGCGGATTTTTTTGCAAAAATAGTTTAAAAAAAAATTTAAATGCGGTAGCGCTGTCCGTACGGAAAAAACAACCGCATCCGTTTTTCTCTTATATCGCGTGGTCGGTGAAACGCTTTAAAACGCATCATGCTTAAATGAGATTTAAAGCATCGTTATGACAATGTATAAATAAAAAAC
>MJUT01052010.1:617020-639017 GCA_002080005.1 Gigantidas platifrons
AAAGATTTATACATTGCCATATTTTTCACAAAAAAAAGAAGAAAAAATGCCTCCCTCATCACTTTTTACAGCAGTAAAAGGATAAAAAAAAATGCCGCCCTCCCTCATCAATTTTGACAAAAAAGAGCCTGAGAACCAAGTAATTAATTTTGCATGGCCTTAGTATAAACATATTTTATTAATTAATTAAATATTACACATGATAATACACATATAAATTGTAGACATTTAAATTAATCAATAGGATTCGGAAACAAGTGGTTATACTTATATTAATCTGTATCCCAGTTGTTATCTGGTTTTCAAGGTTTAATTAGTATAGAAAGATAGAAGTGTATTGAGAATTAATCAAGTGCTAATCAGTCGTTGTCAATGTTATTTGGTGTGCTTTAGTAGGGTTGGTTGGGTTAGCAGAAACACATGATATTCTTTCTAGTGTTTTAACCGACCACAACAGGATTGGTTTATTCATACAACAAACAAAACCAGATAAAATATAAACATGAACCTTTATCTTTCAGTGGTTGACACAAATTTTTTATGAGAACACTATGTTATTTGAGAACATAATGTTACTTTTTGTCCCCTATGCTTTTAAAATGTATTCCAAAGCTACGAAGACCATGCCATCAAACTGTTATGTCCAAGTCACAAGAAGCAATGACTTTACTCAATATATTATTACACTGTATACATGGCTAATTTTGCAACAGGTAAATTTTGTGATTAACGTCATAGATTGCCTAGATGGTTTGGTTTAGGTTTATGGTGTTTAATGCCACTTTCAACAATATTTCAGTTATATCGTGACGGTCAGTTTTATTAGTAGAGGAGACCTGCCACAAGTCACTGACAAACTTTATCACATAATGTTGTATCGAGTACACCTCGCAATTAATGGGGTTCCAACTCAAAACTTTAGTGGTAATAGGCACTGATTGTACAGGTAGTTGTAAATCCAACTATCCTATCATATAATAACAACCATGACTGCCCCTAATACTACGTAGATGTCACCGTTTCTTGTTGAATACATAGATTGATTCATGTTGGGGTTATTTTTTGCACATTTTAGTGAAATACAAATTAAGCGAAAATATCCCCTCCCTCTATGCAAACATTTTACCATTTATACAATAACCTTGTATTCAGGCTTTCTGAGGTATATAAATTCTAACTACGACTGCAAGTAAACCCATATCACTTCAATTTACGCAGGAACATCATTCGTCTGAGTTCATGATGACGAGGTGCAACCACATCCAAACGCACAGTTTTTTGTTTCAGAAATGTCATATCACACCAGTTCTAATGCCCAAGTTAATTAATAAACATCATAATATAGGATAAACATTTATAAGATGTAAATAATACTTGCATTGGCTGTTGTTTGATTGAATTAAATAAACAGTAAGGGAAACATGCTAAAACATTTGATAAAACAATAACAAAATTAAAACAAAAATCAACAATAAATGAAATACCATAGAAACCAGTATTAAATCATTAAAATATTTGTCTATGCTATCCCTGATCATTATATCCACAAAAAAAAAAAATTCACATTTTTCTGAGGGATCATCTATCACAATATTCACAAAAAAACGTTTTTAAGACATACCCTTTCTTGTAACAATATTTACATAAATCATTTCACATTTCTCAGAGGGACCATCTCATATTAAAATATTCTTAACAAAGTATTTCATATTTCTCTGACTGACCTTTCACAAAATCTACATAAATCATTTCACATTTCTCAGAGGGATTGTTTCATATTAAAATATTCAAACAAATTATTTCACATTTCTATGACAGACCTTCTTTACCTGTCACAATATATACATAAATTCTTTCACATTTCTCCAAGGGACCTGTTAGTATCATATCACAATATTTACATAAATAATTTCACATTTCTCCAAAGGGACTCTTTCATGTCAGATTTCTCAGAGGGATCCTTTCATGTAATTATTTGATATGAATATGCATTTCTTTATAGTACATTCCAAAGAGAGTTGATATCATGTCACTAAACATGTTAATACATGTATATCTTATTTAAAATATATTTTTCAAAAAGTTTAAGGAAACTTGAATTTCCCATTTTAAAAGTTTTGCATGTTCAAAGGAGTTTGTTTTTATTCCTGTTGTATCAACAGATCCATCTTTGGCTGAGCCTATGTTTTGCCATCTTCGCTAGCCAAGGGTTACGATCTGCTCTACTCATCTTCACCCTTGGCATTGTTAGATGGATTTTCGAGGTCACACGGTGACAGTTTATATGTAATGCAGCTAGTGGTAGCGGCAACCAATCAGAACGTGCTTTACAACGTGCCAACAAAGACATCATTTCCGTCTATAATAGCCGTTATAGATTTGCTCTGATTGTCTGTCAATGAGTTTATATTAAATTTTTCACGAATCTTCGCTTGAAAATCAGCCATATTATAATCTCAAGTCAATTTTCAGGGCATTCAAACGAAAGGAAATGAAAGCCTTGCGTCGATTGGCTGAAAATGACATCATTACAAGGGGCGTAACTGTCAAAATCCAGCAGGTGACAGTGCGCGAGAATTACGAAAATCCGTCTAACGATGCCAAGGGTGAAGATGAGTAGAGCGGATCGTAACCCTTGGCTAGCGAAGATGATATTTTGCATACCCTTTAAATGTTGATTTTTATCCCCATTGAACTCAATTTTTTTTCTTTTAGGCAATACATATCCAATCTTGTGTCTACAAGACACATCTAGTCTGCTCAAAACGTAAGTTTGAAAAATAATACACACATGGGCTGCCCAAAACTTTTTTTAGCAGAAAAAAGTGAGTAATATACCTACATTTTGTAAATCAATACATTAAATAACTAACACTAACAGTTATGCCTTTGTATAAACTTATTAACATAAATAAATAATAAACAAACTAACTATTTACATGACAATGTAAACTATCACTGTCTATGAGTAAAATTAATCACAGCAGTATATATTTACATATCCTGCCCCAAAAAATAAAAATAAAAAAGCACCTTACTTCCTGTAATGCTATCAAAATTTTTGTGGTTTGGCCAATTTATTTACAAGTTGAAATACAATGTCAATGAGAACGACCTGCCAGACAAATTTTTATTTTGGTTCCAGAATTTCTGAGAGAAGTTTGTATTAGACAGGTAATATTTACAAGTATTCCAGACATGGGGACTAAATTTAATGGTTACTTTACACAGGTTTATGGTTTATTTGGTAGTTCAGATTAGACAGGTTTTATTGTGGTATAAGATTCTACTAAAAAATACTTCAGTCATCTTCCTCTTCTTTTTTAAGACGTTATAATCAAATCACAGTTTAAAAATACTTTGTATAAGTTACATCAGATAGACTTGGTAGAGAATTATCCTTTAGGATTTTTATATCAAAAAGGTATTTGCTGGGGGTAGGAAAGGGAGGTAAACAAATTTAATCCATTACCAACATTTCCCAATTTAGTGATCATTTGATGGACACATAACCACTGATTGGTCACAACCCTTGAAACAAAAATTTCCTCCTTTCCCACCCTACTTTATAATGGAATAACCATTACAAAACCTACCCACCCTACTTTGCAATGGAATAACCCTTACAAAACCTACCTATCCTACTTTATAATGGAATAAACCTTTCAAAACCTACCCATCCTAGATTTTTTTTTAAGAGGCTAGATTTTTCAATGGAAAAGCACTTTAAAAAGACCCTTGTCCTGTGCAACCTGTTTACGATTCAAATTACTAAAATATTCCACTTCTGATAAATTAAAATCATAGCTAAATCTTGAGAACATGTCTATATTTTTTGGCCGACAAATATGATTAAAATTTTATTTACAAGAAAAAATATATATATTTATGCACCTTTATGAAATATATAGTGACTAGTTATTTCCCGATGAACATCAATCTGGCAAGAATATATCTGTACAAAGACAGGGTAAAAAATATGACTAGCTTAATTCTTAGAAATCTACCACAAAACTAACCTACGGACTTATGAAATTAATTCATTTCATATGGCCGAACACAATTACAAATATAATTTTGTTGAGAAAAAAAAACAAACCAAAACTAGACATGTTACTTTCTATCCTGTAATTTGCTAACTGTTCACATCATAAATTTTTTAAATTACGATTGGTTGTGAAATTTAACGGTGGACAGTAAAACAAAACAAGACCAGAGTATTGCCAAATTTTGACTAGTACATTCAGTACAGAGTACGGATAATGCTTCAAGAGGTATTTCTAGCAGAACACATTTCTGTCAATATTTTCCCAATATTCTATTTTTTTGTTTTAATTTAACATTAGAAAATTCAGCTAATTTTTTTTTCATTTACAGAAATGGGAGTTAGGTTTATGGTGTTTAATGCCACTTTTAACAATATTTCAGTTATATTGTTTTACAGGAATGGAGAAAGTTATACTATTATCTAAAATACCTAAAACCTGCAATAACATTAATGTAAGGCAAACAATATTTGGAACACAAAGAATTTCAAGGGGAAAAAAGCAATACTGTATTAATTAATTTTGGCCAAGATTTGATTTTTATTGTACAATTGGCAAAACATTTCTTTCAATATCAACACATTTAAAACAAATGTCTTCCACTCAGGTGGGAAAATCTCAAAGTTCATTTAAGACACATGTCTTCCACTGAGGTGGGAAAATCTCAAAGTTTATTTAAGACACATGTCTTCCACTGAGGTGGGAACATCTCAAGGTTCATATAAGACACCTGTCTTCCACTGAGGTGGGAAAATCTCAGTTATTAACACAATAAAAAATATAATAATAAAAAAAAAAATTCTCAAGAAAACTTTGAACTTGCTTGTATATGGTTAAATGCCATAAAACATGTTTAAGATACGTACAGAAAAATATACCTTTATTAATGGACCATTCATTATAATGATATCCGATAAAAGCTTTTTTTGGCAAAATAAACTAAAAGTACTTTAACTTAAATTGTCTGAAATTCAAAAAAAAAAACATTTTCATAATCATTTTGCATTTTCAGAATTTGTTACTAAATAAAATCTTATTCTATTAAAAGAAGGAATAAAGAAATTCCAACCAACATAAATCAGTCATAATTAAACGTCCTGAAAAAATGTCTGAACTGTATAGCCATCCACAGAAATGCTACAAAACTTTTAAGGAAAGACTTGGTTCACAGAGCTGACTCAGTATGTAACATTGCTGACATGACGTTCGGTTCATCGGTAGAGTCTGCAACACTTTGGTTTTTATTATCTGATGGTTTTTTATAATGTCTTTGGTCATAGTCTAAATCCATTTTGTCCACTGATGATATGGAATTCATTATATCTGTCACCTGAAAGAATAAAGGAATTCATTATAGCTGTCACTCTGATCTGAAACAATCAAAAATGTCCAAAAAAAAAGCTTGCAGGTAGACATTTTGATCCATTCGTGACACATTATCTTGACTCCAAAGCCAACCAGTTTTTGCTCTTTTTTTTTTGTTGAGAAAAAGCATATACCAATTCTATATCCTTTTGTTTTAACACAACCGAGAATCAAATTAATTATCATCTGCACATCTTGAGGCAACCATAACACCAGTGTAATTACAATGTACATAATTCATGAATGTGCATACAGCATAAATGATTTCATTTCATTATTCTATATATTTATCTTTATTCATATTTATTTAAATTCTTTACAAAGTAGAGTCCAAAAGAACGAGAAAAGTAGTGCTATTCCTTTCCTTTAAATTTTCTTTCGCATATTCATGGACATTAATATCTGTCTGGTAAAAACTGGAATAATTTTGGCTAAAAATAAAATAACTGAAAATCAATGAAAATCATCTAAAACCAACTAAATCAAAGGGTCATTTTTGACCTGATCTGATTGTGTCTTGCAACTTTTGGATTTTTTTTTTAAATAGACGAAATCAGTTGAATAACTGAAACTGAAAAAAAATCACCCTGAATATTGATTGTTTAAATTATTTGTCTACAGCATCTTTCATTTTAATTCAGCCCCTATCACTTATAGCATGAGTTTTGCATTCATATTGGAAAAATAAAAACGTTAAATCAGAGCAATGTATACATTATACAGAGTGTTCTGATTGGACAATTTTGTAGTACGACTACAAATTCTTACTCAAAAGTTTCATGACCGTCTGCCAGGCCATGACTTTCATACTCATACTCCAAAATCATCCAATCAAAAGGCTGTAGTTATTGAATATGACGTTTTGATTGGATGTTTGTAATATGAATGCAAAACTTACTAAAAAATATATTATGACCATAGGCATAAGCCAGATGTGAATGAAAAATATTATGACAGAATACTGAGAATGTAACATACTGTGATAGTGCCAGAATCTTTTCTATCTCTTACACTCATCAAAATCCATACAGTCAAAAATAAAATAGCACCAAGCAACTTCAGACCAGCTGATATGCCTAAAAATAAAAAATAAAAAAACTCATAAAAAATAACATATTTCATTTGACATAAAAATGTAAACACAGATAGAGAAAAAAATAAAAAAAAATGTTCTGTTGAAATAATGAGTGTGTGAGTCAGTCAGTGATTGTTGTTTAAAACTAAATAGCAATGCTTCAGCTTTATCATGGCGAGAACAAGTTACATTTGATCAGATGATGGTGACGTCCGATTTGTACTAGACCAGCACACTAGATAACTGAAACAACATTTCACGAGTAGACATGTCTCTCTACTCGGACACATTATCCTGATTCCGAGCAAAACAGTCTTTGCTCGTGCTCCAGAATACTACATGCTTAGCGGAGAAGCAGCAAATACCAATTGCATAGTCTTTTTTTGGTCAAACTGGGGCTCGAACCCACAATCATTCACAAGTGGCGAGCATTCTAACCATTACACCACTGAAGCGGTTAAGAAGGTTGTATCAAGTACACCATGCTAAGGGCAGAAATCTTATTCACAAAATTGACGATGACATGCACCAATTACAAAGACATGTAAGTCCAACTACAATACGGGCCCCGGGTGGCTCAATGAGTTAGGTCGCTGGATCTAACAACTCATACAAGCCTATTACCAATACAGCGTGGGTTCGTGCCCAGCTTTGTAAATTACAAAAAAGGGTGCACTCGACTCGCAGTCGCAAGTGATAAAGTTTACCAGTTGCTTGCCCATGGTCGGTGGTTCTCTCCGGGTACTCCGGCTTCCTCCACCACTAAAACTGGTCGCCATGAGATAACTGAAATATTGTTGAAAGTGGCGTTAAAACACCAAAAATCAAATCAAACCAACTACCATACAATCATGGCCATGACGCCCCTCTATCGATATATGTACAAAATGTACCACCAAATAAGTGTCAAACAATGATGAATATATATTCATTACAAAGTAACAGTTGTTATACCTAGATGACGAAAATTGATCATAAAATACTAGTGGTGCACCGATCATCGGAAACATCGACTAAACAGTCGGACATCATCGTACAATTCAATGATCGATTCTTTAACCTTGTGGTCGATTCTGATTCCTAGTGTCAAAAAAATATATGTTTAACTTTATTCTTTGGTTATTTTTTTTGTCCTCATACTGACAAACATCTTGCAGTTTTATCCCAGCGTACTTCTGACATTCAGTCAATACACATATTTGGACTAGTCTATTATTTATCTACTTATAGTATTGTCAAACATATTTGGGCTAGTCTGTTATTTATCTACTCTCCGGAAAAGTCCATTTTACATCAGGTGTAACACATATGGACACCGATGTTTTGTTTTGTTTTGTTCTAAGGTAATGTATACAAATGGAAAAAATATAGTTTGAAAAATAGGATACCATTTCATTCAAATCTTTACATTTGTCCAGCACATTCTTGATTAAAAGACAAATTGAGTAATTATAGTCAGTAATTACATTAGTATGTAATTGTCATCGATAAGTGATCATTGGTCGATGTTGGTATAATGATCATCGATCTTGAAAATGTGCCCGATTCCCATCACTATACTTACCAACATATTTATATCTAAATTGTACAATATCATACAACAAGCAGGAGCCGTGACGTCCACACTTCTCATTCCATACCAAACACGATGCATCTATCGTATTACCAAACATTATAGGGGCGGGAATATAAGCTGTAATAACACAGGGAATAAAATTAGACAGGGGCTGAAGTACATACATATATATTTATATATCTACAGAATAACAATATGAATCATTTATCATATCAATGGCAATATTCCTTTAGCTTCCTTGATAAAATTTATCTAACTGCTGAAATGATCCAGGAATTGATATTGATTTTAGATCCAAAAATACTTATATGACTTCAAGTGTAGAACATATGGCACTGACTTTCACAAACTGACTCAATTCTTTATAAGTTGATCTCTGCTTTACATAAATATCATTTACCCTTTTCCCATATACAATATATGATAATCTAAAAAAAAGTAGGAATCTTCCCCACAGACACGACAGACTGACGGAACCTTCCCTGTTTCCCATTGCACAAATCCTAAACCTTTGCATTATGCCAATATCAGGCCATAATGAACAATGGTCAGTGATTGTACTCTCCAAAGTACACAGGTGGAAAGTGTACAAACCACACTGTCTGTACTTTCATTTGTTAAAATATAAAGTATTGTTTGATAACTTACCAAATAATCTTAATATGACGAACTGTAAACCCAAGGCAAAACTCTTCTCCTCTTCATGAACAGACCTATAACAAATAAAGTCACATAATTATAAAATATTGTACTTCTGACAAATTCAAGTTGATCTGATTATTTACTTGTGTTTCTTCAGTCAAAAAATATGTTGCACTTTTTTCAGATGGTCATGAGAAGACTAATGACGAAGACCCCAAGTCATTACAACTTGCGGTTCTTGAGATTAACCCGTTTCATGTGTCACATCACATATTTAAGGAGAGATAACTCACATCCAGAATTATTGGAAGTTTTCAACCAAATCATATTGAACTTGCTGTATAAGACCCCAAAAATATTTGTATTTCTGACAAATTTATGTCTACTTGGTTTTTAAGTAAAAATATTGTATTATTATTTCTGACAAAATCAAGTTGAACTTATATATCTACTGGTTAATTTTAATCTTTTATGCCACGATATAGCTGAAAAATTGCTAAAGTTGGATTTAAACACCAATCAATCATGTATGGATTAACAGTCACAACTGGTTGTAAAACTTTTTCGAGTCAGATCGATATTAAAAAAATAATTTGGATGAGTTTTTTCCTTAGAAAATATCTCTAAAATACATGTTTAAAGTACAGTCTTTAAAGTTCAAATCAAGTTCATTTTGTTTTTAGGGTGAGATTGATTAAAAAAACAAATTTGCAGGGCTCTACAATGTGACCAAAACACTCACATTTGCTAGTTACTTTTGTAAAATGCGAGTAAAAATTCCGTATTGATAGCCAGACGGCGAGTTGATATTTCCGGAACATTTTCATTTCTTCACCAATATTTTTTTTCAATTTAAATTCTTACTTTGATTTTCCCGTCTTTTAAACCGCGCAATTGACTCAGACATAAGTTTTAAATCACATACTTTTAACGTTTGCAAGTGACCTCGATTAGCAAAAAAAAAAATATATGATGCCTGATGTGGGTCAAATGGCTCAAAAAAAGTGGGCGGACTAGAATTTTGTAAAAATCACCAATGACAGTCATTGGGAAATATTTGTATCATTGCTGATGAGGGATGGGGTGAACTTTCTCTTTATTATTGTTGACTTCTCTGTCATCAGCCTTATCAAAGTGGATATTTTCTCCTTATTCCACCGCGGAGCTTTCCCTGAAAAATCAGTCTCCACTTTGAAACTGTCGTCTTCTACTTTCTTAGGGTGTCGCGTGAATTGTATCCACAAAGACCAATAAAATAACTATATTTAATATTTTGCATATACATACATGTAGACCAATAAAATAACTATATTTAATATTTTGTTTGAACGAATATATGAATCTGATAGGGAAAATTGATCGATTTCCGTACCTCCGCACAAAGAAGATGTATTAACCACAAGTCGTAAATCGGAAATCGTAAAAACATTTCGACAAGTTTTGTGAAACGGTCGCAAACTTAGTCGGTAAGTGGTCGTAAGGTAAGTCGGAAATCGTACGACTTACGACCTTTTGTGAAACGGGACCCTGTAGATGTGACCTAATAAGAGGACTACTGTACCCAGCCAAACATTCACCAAGGGCTGTAACTCTTACCTCAAGGTCACCATTAACAATGGCATCTGTGTACCAGCCACATTAAAGGTCACAAACACCAGAAGAAATAGGAATGGATAAAGATTATGACATGTTGATTTACAGGGGCCATTGGTTGCCACGGGAGACACAATGACCTCTGGTGATATGTTTAGGTCATCTATGATGCATGAACAGCCACTGAAATTCTGCAAATAAAATAATATCATTATAGTGAGTGAGTGAGTGATTGTTGCTTAACGCCAACTCAGCAATTTTTCAGTTATATCATGGCGAGAACAAGTTAATTTTCAATGAGATGATGATGAGGTCCGTTTTGTACTAGACCAACACGCTTATTTGGATTTTTATAATGTTAGCTCACTGAAACAACAGTTCGCGCGGATAGACATGTCGCCACACTCTGACACATTATCCTTCCTGATTCCGAGCCAACCAGTATTTGCTCTTTCTCCTTAACGTTTCATGCTTAGCGGAGAAGCAACAAATACCAATTTCAGTCTTTGGCTTGACCTGATCTGGGCTCGAAACCACGATTTACCGCACTCGAGGCAAACACACTAACCATTACACCACCGATGCAGTTTTATATCACTATATAATTGTAATATAAAATATAATGTTAAAAAGAATTCATTGGCCAACCTTTTCAAATTTGAAGAAAAAGAAATTAATGTGAAGGGGGTGAGAATATTATTTAAATATATATTCCTTAAAGGTCACATGTAATGTTGATTTTGATTATATAAGAGTCAAAAAAAAAAAAACCTTGTTCATTGGTGGTTGAAAATTTTGTTTACACAAATGGTTTTTTTTTTTAGTTGATCCATGAAAACATGTACAGATACTAATAATATTTAAATCTGAACCAAGAAATGTATATTAATAAAAAAAAAATTCTTAACCGAAAAAGTAATATTAAAAAAATATAAATTTTCTTTAATAACATATTGAAAATAAAATAAAACCATGAAGAGTCTTTATACCATGAGTTTTTCGTCTGGCGTGATATAACTATAAAATCGTGTACATCCAGCATGGCATGGTGAAAAGTAAGTGATTCCATTGATGCCACAGATAGGCTGAAGTTCTCTTGTAGAACAGTCACAGTTCATGTTACACGTAGAGGTCAAGTTAGCTTCAAGGTTACCAAGGTCAAACTCATAGTCATCATAATCAGAACTGAAAAACATAAAAAGTAAAAATCTTTTAATCAAGGTAATGATTCGATGACAATTTTTTCATTTCTAAATATGTAATATACTTCATATATCAAGAAGTGAGGGTTGAGAGCCTATTAACCGGTTTGTAACCCACAACATTTTTTGCCAGAACCTGGATTTCCAATGTCATATGTCATGGTCTTTTAATTTGTTCAGTGAATTATTAAAGGTGAGAGGTAGTTGTTTGTTTTGTTGATATTGGTGGAATTGTTGACCATCACCATTTAAACTTTCTTTAATAATCACTGATATTGTTAGGGAAAAATATTTCATTATAATTTTTTACCAATGAATGCACATTACTACTGTCTTTCATATTTTAAAACTTGCGCAAATTATGAAAAGACAGTTTAAAAAGTGATGGTCGACAATTCAATAAATATTAACAAAAATAAACTCGCCAATATTTAAGAGAGCTTCTTTCTGTGATCATCATCTGTCATGACTTTTAGGGCTAAGGCGTGTTTCATACTCATTTTAGAGTAAGAGTTAAAATTATGTTCATTGTTAAAGACCCTACAGTGACTGTGCAAAGTAGAACAGCAATAAAAGTGCTTTTGCTAAATACTTTAATTTGTGTCTAAAGTGTAAATTTTGATAGTCTCTCATGTTCATTTACCTCCATATCTTTTCTTACTCATTCCTGAATAGAAATCTTTCTTCCCAAGTGAATTTGGCTAAATAAAGCCAATAATAAATAACACCTGAAAGAGTTCATATTTCAACTAATAAAATATGCATGGCTATATCTTGGTGATAATGTCATTAATGATATTATATTGAAATTTACCTGTTAACATAAGCATGGTATGGAAATGTTGCTCCTGCCATTTTAACATTTGGACATCCTAGGAGCATAAACAACACCAGACCACAAAGAGCTAAAGCATCTAACAACAAGGCCAATTTGATAGCACCTGTAAAAAAAATAAGAAATATGTAATTAAAAGTAATCAGTTATGCAATCTATTTAAAATTAGATCTTGAATTCATCCCCCCATTTCTGATGTGTGACATATTAGAAGGGGGGGGGGTGCAATTTAAGATCTAATTGTAATTAGATTGTCAGTTATGATTTTTCTCTATCCTAAGATTAATGGTCTTTAAATGATAGATTCTATCTTCTTAGCTAGATCTTTGTCAGTTAACAAACTAGCGTTCACTAACCCTGCTATAAGACTGTCTATGTTTATGTTGTCATTCACTAACCCTGCTATAAGACTGTCTATGTTTATGTTGTCATTCACTAACCCTGCTATAAGACTGTCTATGTTTATGTTGTCATTCATTTTTGTGTTAGCTTGTGGTCTTTTGGAGTGGAAGTGAAATCTGTGCAGGTTTTCTATTGTTTGTTTATATCTGTATTTTTATTGGAGATTCAATTATGATAAGATTAACCGGTTTAAAGAAAGATAAAGTTCTATGTCTGTGGAAGGGCCACAAGTGGTTCAATGAGGTAGCCAATAGGTAGTTGGATTACCTAACAACTCATACAAGCCCATCACCAATATGGCGTAGGTTCGCGCCTGGCTTTGTAAATTACAAAAAGGGTGCACTCAACTCACAGCCGCAAGTGATAAAGTTTACAATTTGCTTGTTCGTGGTTGGTGGTTTTCTACGGGTACTCCGGCTTCTTCCACCACTAAAACTGGTCGCCATGATATAGCTGAAATATTACTGAAAGTGGCGTTAAACACAATAAATCAAATCAAATCTATGTCTGTGGAATAATTATGGTCAGGGTGTTTGCCTGGAGATATCAAATTAAAAGTTTGAGCTTCGATCAACTCAAACCAAAGACTGTAAAATTTGCACTTGCTGAAGTTGTATTATTACTGAGCAGGCAGTAAAAAAAAAAAACTGGCTATATGTACTGTACTGACATGTCATACATCAGTGAACTGTCATTTTAAAAATCTTGCTCAATAGTCAATGTATACGTACTGATCCATTACAGACAGACATCATTATATAGGGTGAGTGAATGTTGTTTAACACCATATGAGCAATATCAATGGGATGATGATACAGATGTCCACTTTGTAACTAACAAACACACTTAAATGGATTTTAACATGCTAGTTCACTGAAACAATTGTCTTCGGGTCAGTTAAGCATATCAATCCATTCGGACACATTATCCCAATTCTGAGCCAAGCGGTCTTTACAATTACTCCTTAATGCTGCACATCCTTACTGGAAAAACAACTAATTTTTTTTGTCTTCTGGGTTTGGCCTGAATGGGGCTCAAACTCATGATCTGCTACACACGAGTCGAGCACAGTAACCATTACACCACAGATGGGGATTTTCAATTCATTTCAAAAATGTATTTGATCCAAAAGAAGCTCAAACTCGTGATATTACTGCACTCGAGGCAACCATTGTAGCCATTACGCCATAGATGCATTTTGTCGATTTATTTATATCATAATACAAATATGTATAATATTATATATTCACAAAATAACATAATCTGATATACTTTTACATTGATATAATTTTATAGAGTGCCTACTTAGTGTTACATATCCAAACATTATACAAATTTTACAACAACAGCAAATCATTTTATCTGAAATATCAGACCTTTTTATCAACAAAACAAATAATTCAGATTAAATTTGATTTGTTTTGAGCTAATTATTTAAATATTAGAAAATCATCTGATTATTACAACTCGACCTTGAATATAATGTGCTACTATGTTTGCATGTGTTATCATAGAAAAATAGGTTTTTATGGAAATAAAGTTTTAACAGTGATGGTCAACATTAATTCCACCAATATTACAACAAATAAAATGAACAACTACCTCTCAGATCAAACCATAAAAAAAACATTTAAAAAACATATGGAGTTAGAAGAAGAGTTTGAAGATAACAAACAGGGATATACACTAACTTTTGAACCATGGTCGCCACCTGGTCTCCTAACTTTCATTTTCAAGGAGCCCAACAAATAATTTAGGCGCCCAGATTTTTTTCAGGTAGATTACAGATATGGTAAATCAGATATTTTAACAATATCTCCATTTTGACAAGTCAATTTTGACTTATTTTTGGATTCTGTTGTTTTTTTGAATAATTCCTTTAACTTGTTCCTTCGGTATTCTGTTGCGGATATATGTTATATGTGTTTTAAAGTTAATCACCAATTTTAATCTTATACTGTATACTGTATTTATGAATATGATTAAAACAAAATCTGAAAGAATTAGAAATATGACTAGTGGAGGGTAGTTTGCGGACCGGAGCTGGTAACTGTCCAGAGCTTGGTTCCACTGGGCACATCACCGGTGGCCATTTTATCCATAATGTACGTCACGTACAGGTTTTAAATCATGATCATTTTACCGATATCCTAAGCGCTTTGGCTATCTTAGAGTTAGAATAGAGGGCTGGTGTGTTCATTTTATTTTATTTTATTGTATTTATTAGTAATAGTAATAAAAGATAACGACCCGGCGGCAAAAAATTGACTTGAGGAAACCGACAATCATTTCTAAGGGATAATTCTACTGACACTGCTGATTTCGATATACCATTACCAAAATAAGTAAAATAAAAATCGGAAACCAGTCGCAATTTTGGTACGTCTAAAAACCGGTGCGGGAATTAATAATTCTTGACATCGCTCACAAAATTTTCAGTCGTCACCTGGGAGAGAAGTAATCGAGTTTTCACTCGCCCAATACAATTTTAAGTCGCCTTGGGCGACTGTTAGTGTACAAATGTAGATCCCTGAACAAAGGGGTAATCAGAAACCGTAAAGCGAAGAAGAATAGACAACACAATGGCCAAAAGAAAAAGGACAAACAAAACATATACATAAAACTAAAGATTGCTTTGGCTTGTAAAAGGCACAAAAACTATTTTGCTTGACATGGTAATTATAATGCTGGACCCACTCTATTTATGACATTTTTCTTGTTATTTTGGTCATATAAATTTTTTTTTTTTTAATTTTGACGCCTTTTATGTCAAAAATGGTAATAGTTATAATAACTCTATTCATTTTTCATGTAAGAAATAAATCATGGAAGCCAGAATGTGTTTTGAGTTTTAACATGGATTGGCGGATATTAGTATTTTATCCTGAGCCAGAAGCGACAAGGCCAATTTGATAGCACCTGTAAAAAAACAAAAAAAAGAAGAAATATGTAATTAACAGTAATCAGTTATGCAATCTAAATTTACTAATATTCACCAACCCATGTAAAAACTCAAAACACATTCTGGCTTCCATGATTTATTTAGATTCTAATATGTCTAAGAGTACAAATACGGTAGTATACTTTGATTGGAAGACGGTAATTTATATTGACGTTTGCGGACAATGTCGCACACAATTTATGCTGCCAAATTCGAGCAGACGATAAATCATCAACATGTACAATCCCCAAAATCATTCACAAGCTTTATTATATAACTGGGCCAAGAAACATTGTGTTAAAAGACGACAGACCCATAACACTTCAGTCTTCGCGCTAACCCACTTCTTGCCCAAAGCCCGAACTGGATTCGGACAAGTGAAAATTTTAATCATGAAAGAATTTGTTTGAATAAATAGAACATTTTTCTAAATTTGGTTTCGGGCAAGTGGGTGAAAAAAATTAAGTCAAAGACTGACATAATACGGCCACAAAAATTTTGGGATTCCATAAAAAAAAAAAAAAAAAGGAACATGCAGCCATATAAGTATAGCCTGATCAACAAGAAAATTTATCAGAAATACATTAAAAATGGGACGACTTAGAAAGTATAATCTAGAAGTACTGTGTTTGTCAAAGATAATTAAATGTGCCTTGTAGCACTCACGGATGACAAGTTACGAATCCTTATAAAATCCTGTAGGTTTCCAAAACTATGACAGAAATAGTTTAGAAGTCCCCAGCTTACCATCTACTTGATATTCTAGACGACAACTAGAAAACAGTCGTAAGATCTCCTCATGAATGAACAAGTACACTACATAAAAATATTGCGTAGAGAATATCATTAAAAAACAAATCCCCTTGAAAGAGGCTTAGAGCCTCTAAAATTATCTTCTAAACATGTATATTAATGGTCCAGGGTCATCAGAAAACAAATTCCCTTCAAAGAGCCCCCTAAATGATCTTCTAAACATGTATATTAATGGTCCTTGGCCATCAGAAAACAAATTCCCTTCAAAGAGCCCCCTATATGATCTCCTAAACATGTATATTAATGTCCAGGGTTATCAGAAAACAAATTCCCTTCAAAGAGCCCCCTATATGATCTTCTAAACATGTATATTAATGGTCCTTGGCCATCAGAAAACAAATTCCCTTCAAAGAGCCCCCTAAATGATATTCTAAACATGTATATTAATGGTCCTTGGCCATCAGAAAACAAATTCCCTTCAAAGAGCCCCCTAAATGATATTCTAAACATGTACATTTTGTATATTAATGTCCAGGGTTATCAGAAAACAAATTTCCTTCAAAGAGCCCCCTAAATGATCTCCTAAACATGTATATTAATGGTCCAGGGTCATCAGAAAACAAATTCCCTTCAAAGAGCCCCCTATATGATCTCCTAAACATGTATATTAATGGTCCAGGGTCATCAGAAAACAAATTCCCTTCAAAGAGCCCCCTATATGATCTCCTAAACATGTATATTAATGGTCCAGGGTTATCAGAAAAACAAATTCCCTTCAAAGAGCCCCCTAAATGATATTCTAAACATGTTTATTAATGGTCCTTGGCCATCAGAAAACAAATTCCCTTCAAAGAGCCCCCTAAATGATATTCTAAACATGTACATTTTGTATATTAATGTCCAGGGTCATCAGAAAACAAATTCCCTTCAAAGAGCCCCCTATATGATCTCCTAAACATGTATATTAATTGTCCAGGGTCATCAGAAAACAAATTCCCTTCAAAGAGCCCCCTATATGATCTCCTAAACATGTATATTAATGTCCAGGGTTATCAGAAAACAAATTCCCTTCAAAGAGCCCCCTATATGATCTCCTAAACATGTATATTAATGTCCAGGGTTATCAGAAAACAAATTCCCTTCAAAGAGCCCCCTATATGATCTCCTAAACATGTATATTAATGTCCAGGGTTAGGTAACCTAACATTTTTGTGAATAAATTAAAAATAAAACCAAACATCAAGCTATTTTATGGTATAATAAAGTTTGTTTACATTCTGATATCACTAACTAATATGTATAGTATATATATTGCCGTACCTTTTGGACGAAGTTGAAATCTTTTCAGTATAAATCCCCCTACCAGTATACCAACTACTGCTCCTGGTATACCAATACCACCTGTTAATGAAAATAAAAAATATCTATTATAGCATAAGTAATATTATAGAGAAAAATTGTCAGCATTGAGGTACATTTTTTTTGGTATTCTATATACACATGAACAGTCATTACACATTGAAATATATACCTATAAATTTCATATATGTATACGGTATATTAAAAACCACGTCAACGATTTTTTTTTAAATCTTGTCAAGTGATTTCTTAATTGATTTTCATGAAATTTTCAGTATTAAAAGCAGAAATAAATATAGTTTCTTCTTCTTATTTCGATCGCTGTTTTTCCTGAAGATATGATTTAAACAAGAAGTTTAATATTTTTTCACCGAATATTACCAACGGTATAACAGGGGTGTGGAATTGCCATGCCCGACTCGTCCGACTCGTACATAGAACCTGCCGGACAAGTAGATTTTCCTGGCTAGCTTGTCCGGGGACAAGTAAAGAGCAACAAATAAAAATATTTTCTTATTAAAGTATTCTGGGAAGACAATTTCTCAAATGATATTATGTCGTAAAATATTGACGGTTATATAGATAAATGTTTTATGTGGTTTTTTTTGTTGGAAACGATCGCGTCAGTGGTGTTCCGAAAGCAGCTAAAAATAACCAGAATTGTACAAGTTCTAAGTTAAGTATTAACGACCCGATTGCAATGATAATTGTACTGCATTTACTTAACAAAAACCGGGACCGTGTAATAGGTTTTTATTGATGTTCCGAATGCGACGTTTCCTTGCTTGTCATGGCTTTTCGTAAAAAAAAAAAAAGGGCCTAACATCCGTGAACATACATTGTATAATACAAATCGGATTGCAGTCGTTACAATGGATAAATATTTAATAATAAAAAAGACTGAGAAAAGTTCTGGTCACAATGAGAAAGTTAACAAATGCAAAACTCTAGCGGAAAATTACACACAATTTGAGGGAAAACACCCAAAAGCGGCAACAGACTCTTCAGTCAAAGTGGCTAGCCGATTTCTCATGGTTGCTGCTGGATTCTGATATTGTCTCATATTGCAATATCTACAGGAAATATTTTGATTTTGCTGAGCGGAAATCATTAATGGTTATTGGCAAAATCGTGGACAGAATGGATACTTATGTCTTATAATCCCATGCACATGAACACAACTAAAACGGTTTGATGGATAACGCCATTGCCAAGGTTAATCGAACTTGATTGATATGATCATTTTTTTCAATACAGCATATTCTGTATCTAAAAACAACCGGCTATTCTCTGACTGGACATTCCTATCTGAAATTCAAATTTAAAATGGTCTTCATTTGGGCAGTGATCACTTAGGCAGGGATGTTTGTGTTAACTTTATTAAAACTATATTTCAAATTTTATGCAATGATGTAATAGACAATATAAACAAGTTCAATTTAGTTAGCAACTGTGTTTGCAAGTATCAAATGTTTATATAAAAAAACAGGACAAGTAGGATTTTGTCCGGACAAGTAACTTTTTTCAGATAACTTGCCCGGGGAAAGTAGAATATTTCAGTATTTCCACACTCCTGTATATACATGTATATATGTATAATTATAGAAAATTGTGATGTTGAGAATTTACATTCGTGTTTAAATTCATAAAAGCTTGTAAATAAAAGACCAAGTTTGAAAAAAGTAATATGAAAATATCACATACGTGTAAAATCTTATTAATTCTGCTTTTAATAGTTAAAAATAACACTAATAATGTAAAAATCTATGGGAACAAGAAAACCAAAGGACCTAAACAATAAACAGATACATGTACTTGTATTTGAACTACTAATAATTATACACTTGAGTACTGATCTAATTTAACAATGAACTCTCAAACAGGTCAATACACTTTAATTTTAATAATGACAAAAACAATTTTCCCCGTAAACCATCATCACATGGTTATGAAAAATGTATAGGTCTTGCAGCCATATGTATTGAATGTCAAATCGTTTATTTCTAACAACTATAATACTCCCATCTCCTAATTATACTGAGACAACTTTTACATTACGGAAAATTTTAAAATGATACAGGCAGGCTTCCATTAATGAAATCATCCAGTGTTACGCTGAAAATTAATAGTCAATAACCCCTGTAGCACATACTTCAAATTGAAACAGAAAATTGCTGCGGAAATGACACAAACTGGAGAATTACGTCCGTAAATTAAATTTACAATAACAATGAATACACGGTCATCTTGTACGTTAACGTTACGGTACATATAAATCAACGAATTGTTAACTTATACACGGAATATAAAATACAATACAGAATATCACTACCAATAGATTATTAGAATAGGCAGTGACAATTGTCTAATGCACGATCAACTTGTATGGTAACGGTAAATATAAATCAACGAATTATTATACACGGAAAACTAAATACAAAACAGAATATCACTCACTATCTATTTGGCAGTGACTATCATCTAGCATTGGGAATATGTAGTATTACAGCGTCAATTTGATTAAGCAGTGTGTATCCCAACTGTTTTATTTACAAAGAGCTATAACTAATCAAATTAATGGTGCATATATTCATTTGTGAATGTAATTTTAGAAAATTCTTTGCTGAAGATTATTACTGAGCGACTGAGGTTTATAATAAAATCTTTGTGACTCTTGCTAAGGAAACAAAAACAATCTATAGTATATGACCCAATTTCAAAATACGAAAATTAGATTATATCAATTTTATTAATATGCAGTAACAAAATTCTAGTGTCTGTTACTAAAGAAAAAAGAACAATCATAACTTAATTTTAAATACGAAAATCATGTCATGTAATTTTATTAATATACAAGGGACATTTTTTTTTGTGACTGTTACAAAGTAAACTAGAGCAATCATAACCTAATTTTTGAAAGTAGAAAATTAGGTCAGGTCATTTTATCAAATTGTGATAATATTTTTTGTGACTGTTACTATGAAAACAGGAACAATCAGAAGCTAATAACCCAATTTCAAAAATAGAAAATTAAGTCATGTCAATTTATCGATTGTGATACAATTTTTCTTTTAACTTTTGGTGTATAACAATGTATGTGAAAATATGTGAAGTTTACTTGACATTCTCTCAATGTAAAAATAACACAAACCTCCATCTTTGTACCTTACGGCCTCTTGTTTGTAACTACGGGTAAGATTACAATACCCCAAATCAATACTAAGTAACCTTTATTCAGTACCAAGGATCAATCATGTGCTCACCAATAAAACTGACAGCCACGATATAACTGAAATATATTTGATGAGTCGCATTGAACACCATAGACCAAACCAAACCTGTGTTCACAATTAGGAAGGATCCGTTAAGAACAACTTAAGTTATCGCACGGAAACCATTATGTCTACAGACGGACGACAACAGTGCCATAACGTAATACGACTGCAAATTTGTTTGCGGTCATATAAAAAAACCAATCTCTTCTGAGGCTGATATCAACAAAGGTTACAAATTGATACTTGTTTGTAAAGAATAGCATTCAAAGATTTATTCTGTGTAAGAACAAACTGCTGAAATTATTACCCCTAACTTAATTACCGATAAGCTGAGATTTAAAAATACATTTAAACATGTTAAAAGAACAGCAATAAAAGAAGCTGTTCCTTTATTCTAATTTCTGTCTAAGTGTAAATTTAAGAAGCCTCTCAGGTTCATTTACATCCATATCCTTTCTTACTACAAGTAATTATAAAATGTATGAATTTTTCATTTCGTGAGAGAAAGAATAATAGTTTTACGTCACGAAAGCGAAAGCGTGATATGGGAGATCAGAGCTATCTTTTCTCACGAGGAAATTCAACAAAACGTGGATAATAGACTTAAGAATTTCTCTATTGGTTTTAGGATCATTTACAAAGTTTGATGTTATTATAAGAACCAATTTATTCCGTAAATTAGTCAAAATATCAAATATCGTAGCGTGACATGGGAAAACATTGCGGTTTTGCAGTAGGTCAGAAATCTTGAAAGATTTTTCTTTTGGGTTAATTATGTGACATCATTCTGTTTAAATATAGAAAGAACATTTTTATTTTCTACATGTACATTTTTTGTAATTTCCTTTGTGGGAGATTAATGCTCAAGTTCCTGATCCACACAGGAAACAATTACATTTATAAATAAAAGGCCGTTGGCCACTGGTCCCCCGA
>MJUT01052010.1:657503-672549 GCA_002080005.1 Gigantidas platifrons
TTACTGTGACAACGTCAGCATATCATAGTCGTAGATGCGATAGATTATAAGTAATTGTAATATGGAGACGCCAAGGAAACGCTGAATAAATACTAGTGTTCGGTACCTCACTATCTGTCTGATATCAGAAATATATAAAGGCTGATCGTTTTCCTTTCATGATGCTGACAGCAGCAAATAAAGAAAGAAAACAAATTTAATTTTAAAGAAGTAATTGTCTCCGCATTGAAGTCTTTGATACAAATAAAGTAATTTAATTGATATCTGTCTTTTACAGAAAATTGTAAGATTTTTTTAAGTTGAGGATCGAACGTTAAAACGGCACATATCGATTGGAGTTTTTGTTGTGTACATTGACACTGGAAGTCCAGTGCCTAACATTCCATCGAAATCATGTGATCTGGCGGATGAGAATAACAAAATTTTGACGGAATGGAAATGATTCGAAACAACCGTATTGGCATTGCCTGCTGTCAGCGATCTCGGATCAAGGGCTTTCAATATTTCTCAAGTGTACCAATACTTCACTATTTACAGAGGGTACTTTAATTAAAATTTGAACCACCTGGTACCACCCCTTACTGAAAGGCGTGAAGACCATGATAAGTCCTAGTCATTCCAGAGTCTCCAGACTGGACAGGCATTCTGTCTTATAGGTGGATCAATTTATATTCAAATATACATCATTACATGGTAGATCTGGACACATTTTTGAAAATCGGGTCAAAGTTCTACGATATGTAATTAAAAGAACTTACCTGTAAATAAATTAGCCATAGACTTAGATGTTCCAAACTGTGTTTCTAAATATTTTGGTAAGAATAGAACAAAGCCACTAACTATTCCAATCTCACAACAAATACCAAAGCTGGTCAGAATGTATATCTTGTTCTTTATAAGGTTTAACATTGAACGAGGAATGTCTGAAATCAAAGTGAAAGTACATTTAATTTGAGGAATGTCTAAATCAAAGTGAGAGTACATTTGAGGAATGTCTGAAATCAAAGTGAAAGTACATTTAATTTGAGGAATGTCTAAATCAAAGTGAGAGTACATTTGAGGAATGTCTGAAATCAAAATGAAAGTACATAATTTGAGAAATGTCTAGCTAAATCAAAGTGAATGTACATTTGAAGAATGCATAAATCAAAGTGAAAGTACATTTGATGAATGTTTCAACCTAAGGAGAAACTGAAAGTACATTATAAATTAGTCTTACTACATGTAGTTCTATAAGGATATTAAAGTTCTAGAAATTACATTTTAACTTCTTTCAAAAGAAGATTTAACTACATGTATGAGCTACATTGTAGTGCAAAAATTTCAATATTACATACATTTGTAGTATGAGTTTTTCCTAAGTGAGCCGTTACGGATGTGATTGTATGGCAGTTGAATATACATTACAAGTGTACTTATGCAATAAGTGCCTATCACTAGTGATGGGGAATCGGAAAATTTTCATAATCGATTATCGGCAATAATCGGAAGGGCATAATCGATTATTAATCGGAAAATAGTTAAGTCTTATCACAGCATTAATATATTTCAGTTATTGTTGTATATTGTAACTACTAAACTGAATATAACTTTTAATGTGTTTTCATGTGCCAAAAAACGACCAAGGTCCTATTATTTAAATGTCAAACTAAAGCCTACATTTAAAAGGTCATACACACAGAAGATTAAGAGAATGAAATCAATTTGTGATGCACGAAAAACATTGATATGCACATAAAACTTGAGTGTTTACTTGGCAATTCAAAAAAATTTTATGTTGCAGAAAAACATTGTCAAACATTTTTTTAAACACAGTGAACATGGTAAAACAAAATTCAAACAACATGAATTGGAAACCAAATTAGAAACAGACTAGAACCTAGCATTTTCAGTTTATGTCACCATATACATGTAAGCAATATTTCAGGAATCTACCAATATCAATTTTTTGGTTCAAAATCACAAGGAGGACAATGTTTTTTGGACTTAGCCTACACCTTTTTTTATAAACTATTTGCAGGTCTCACCACACATAGTAAACACAGGAAGACTTGACTTTTCTCTCTCTTGACTTAAGGGCAAAGTGAGGGAAAAGCTGGGAGACTTCCGAAAATCGATCCAAATTTTAACATTTCTTTCCCCACTACCGCATGTTCCCTTACCTTTCACAAAACGAACATGCTGCACAATGATAATAAAAAGGATGCAATTAACGAGTTTGGAATAAAATATTCAACATCAAATCCTGTATGGGTCAAATTTCAGGAACGTGGGAGCTCCTTTTATATGAATATTGAAGAAAAAGCATGATTATTGGTGAGCCCGGTATTTGTCCATACAAACTCAATACTCTTTCAGATAATCCTGGTAAACTTAAATACATTATGACAAGTTTGTGATTCAAGCCGTTGTTTGCTTCAGCCATTTTGACTTTGCTTAACGTAATTTCGAATACGGATACCGGAAACGGAACCAAAAATCCGGAATTGGCGATGTCGGCGATTTTCGATTATTTATTTTGGAATCGATTATGAGCATCGTTGCCACTCAAATGACCGTTAATCGATCATCGGCGATAATCGTTCCATCACTACCTATCACAACTAACATTGTGACATGAATCCCGCTCAGACGAGGTGTACTTGATACAATATTATGTGATAAAGTTTGTCAGTGACTTGCGACAGATCGGTGGTTTTCTCCGGTTTCCTCCATCAATAGATCTAGAACTGACCATCATGATATAATTGAAATATTGCTGAAAGTGGCTTTATATACCATAAGCAGTGATCGGGAAAGTCCAACGCCATGCACAATTTGCACAATAAACTGAAAAATGGTGCAGTGAAAGTAAAATGTAAGCGCCCGTGTGGCGCACAATAATTTTGCAAGGTTCGGTATCCATGGAACGATAGTCATCAGTCGTGCGGTGCACCGAATTGCAGTGAACCCCTTGAAAAACAGTGAACCCCACTGAATTATGCATAATCGTGTCGAAATTTAACTCGAATAAATCAGCGCCCTCTATCCACTGTCGCTCCTAGAGGAATGAAGCAATCGATAGTGAGTGGAATATAACGACTGGATTATTCGGGTTAGTCGAAATCGGATCATTGAGAATGTTTTGCCTATTTATATATTTATCGGACTGTCTCGTGGGTTTTCCTTTGCTTAACGCTGATGTAAATATAATTATGAAATGTCTAAATACCGGAAAAGAATAACAACAAATGATGTGACTTTTTTCCCAAATGTTACTCCAAATAAATGTTTGTAAATTTTATTTTTGACAAATATGAATCAAATGAATGGAAATTTGTATAAAATCATCCCAAAATTTAATATGAAATTTTATTTGAACGGAAAATTCTATTTCTGAAAGTACGTGTTTGCGAGTTATTGTTTGCCGGTATTTAGTTGAATTTTATAGAAAATGCCTCCGAAAAAAAAGCAGCGTCGGGCCTGACGATTCCGTGTGAAAAGAAACTGAAAATATGATAGACATACAAGTACCCCCGACCCTGTCTCATCAGATTGTGATGCTAACGAGAAAGACGTCCGCAAATACCGTCCTGTTCATGGTTGTTTATTGTTAAAATTTACTTGGAATAAAAATTCATTTGAAATGTATGACTTTATAAAGCCTTTTGACCTTTATTTGATTTACTGTGTGTGTAACTGAGTTGAGAACAGATTCAATAACAAAGGCATGAATGGTGTATCAAATGTTTTTTTTTTATTCTCTGTAATTTTGATGATATTCAATATCAACTTGTGAAATTGTTCTTGTTCCTTGTGTTACAAAATGTAAGTGGTTTCTCAATTATATTGGTCAAGATTAAAGGAAATCTACAATACAAATTTAACTATACATAACATCAGTGTCACTGGATTGGAGAAATGAAGCTTGAAGCCCTAATTCCTGTTCGCCCTGATAATTATAATTATGTAGGATATTAAAAATAATAGAAAAATAAGCGATATTTGATTGCTTATAGATATTAAATGGAGAAATTTTAAATATGTGGCATGCTAAAGTGTATGTTTCAATAATGGGCAAAGTTAAACATTTCAGTCCTTGGAATAACAATGTAGTGAAGCAGGTAAAGATGAGTGAATCCAGAGTCTGTAGAAATCACTAGAAAACTGAAAAGCAATTCAATTTCAATCAGTTATATCTATTTAAATGTTACATGAGCTATAGTATGAAAATACATATCTACATGTATGCATTAATAATTTAATTTGATTTGAATATTTCAATCTGATTGGCTAATCCACCTGGAGAAAATTTTGGCTATACTAGATAACCTGGGTTGGTATTGTGACGTCACCAACGTGTTCATCNGCCAACGACAAATTCAAATAGTCCTTTGAAATAATCGTAATTAAAATCGAGGAATCATTAAATTTTGTTGTAAAAATTAAATTACAAAATTAATAAGGAATATTTGAAATTGTTGAACAGGTTATACTTGCATTTATAACCTGGTTTGGGTCAGTTTACACATTTCATAAACCGCTTCACGGTTTATTAAGCGTAAACTGACCCAAACCAGGTTATATCGTATAACCTGTTCAACAATTTCAAATATTCCTTAATTGTGCTGGAAATTTATTTCATTTACAATGGCCCATTGAAATTCAGAATGACTCATTGAAATTTTTTTGAAGGGGCCATATGCATGGGCCCATTCTGAAAAAAACCTTCAAGATCACTGCCATAAGTTGAATAACCCTAATCCCTTTTTCCAAGTGGCAGCAGCTACATTGTAGTTACAATTTAAAAAATGATGAATGTAATCAACAATATGTATCTCACCTCTAATAGTTTTACCATACTCTTCCCCATGCCTAGATACCTTCTCATCCTCATCCAATAAATCCTCTTTACATTTCTGTTCTAGCACTTTTCTCTTTTCTTTCACTAGAATTCTTGGAAATGACAAGAAAGGAAATGCCAACAAAAAAAGTAGAGTTCCACATATGAGAAATCCACTCCACCATGCCCCAATCCACTGTGGATCAGATGGACGAATGTTGACAATGTAACTAAAGATATCCACATAATATTGTAGTAACAAGGCCCCTAAGGCATACCCTAAAACAGGTCCTAATACTCCTGATGCATAAATGAAAGCTAAAAAAAATAAAATATATATAGATTATAACATGGCCATTTCCATATCGGTCCCGGTATCATCCCGAGACTTCCATATCAGCTCAAGGCGTCAGCCGCGGGCTTGATATGGGTCGAGGGATGATACCAGGACCTATATGGAAAAGGCCATGTTATAATCTGTTTATCACATATTTAACCATGACTGAAATAAATAAATTGTAAATGAATTTATGTTTATTCATCAACATAACAACAAAATAAATAACGTGTAAAAATCAACAAAATAATTCACCGTATTTATCACAGGTATTGAACATAACTTTTCAATAATTATAAACAGACTTCCAATTCTTATCATTTGTGTCATAAAAAATTATTGTCACATTTCCCTGGATATTTGAGTATGGGAATTGTGTTATTTTGGAGTTGGGCAAAATGGGAGCCAAAACGATAACGGTTTGCTTATTAGAGTTATTATTAATAACCGTTGACTGGACAGAGTTATTACTGATGAAAATTAGAGTAACTGTTTTATTTTCATAGTTCTTAAAATAGTCGATACGATGGCGTAAATATCAACATTTGCCATCACTAATATACATGTATCTACTGATGGAAGCTTGGATACATTTCAATGAATCGGGTTCGTAATCCTGTTTGAATTTCGTGCACGCTGAAACAAAAAAACCTGGCCTGGTGCATGTACATCTCCTCGACTCCAATATATTCAGGATTACGGTGTTCTCCCACTGTTGATAACCAATCCTTGAATATCCTTATGTTACTTTCAGTTTTACGTGTTGTATTGATATTTTTCATCTCCGTTTTATCGGTTTTTTGTATGATGTTTGCTTACATAATGTACGTGGCACAATGACGTCATCAATGCAGGGCACAATAACCGGTTATTTGCCCCGGACACCGATATGGATCGGGAACGTCTTCGTTTATCACACATGCAAAACGGTATGGATAACATACAAATATGTGATAATCATATATATTACATAATTTGTATATTATATGTTTACTGCAATCTCATTAAAATTATACAAGTACAGTCAAACCTGTCCATGTGGTCACCTCTATTAAGAGGTCACCTGTATTAAGAGGTCACCTCTATTAAGAGGTCACTTTTTTCTTGTCCTGTCAGAAAATTTCATATAAATTGAACCTCATTCAAGAGGTCACCTGTCTTATAAGGCCACTATTTCTTTGTCCCAAAGGTGACCTCTTAATACAGGTTTGACTGTATATACATGTATCTCACTTAGCCTGCTCCCATTTACGGCACTGATATGTCATGATCACGGTGAGCATGGGAGATCTAAGGAAACCCTGGTGATTACGTGTTATGCAAGTGACCCTGTTTAGATTACCAGCTAATGAAAATGGCAATTGTGAGAATATGAAAATGATACTAAACTGCTTTGCATGCTACAAGCAATCGGATTGGCCCAAAAACATAATTCATTATTCATCACATCTATGTAAGGTCACTCATATGTGATCTGTAATGAGGTTTCCTCAGATCACCCTCATCGCAACATTTCAGTAAAGGGGAGTATTTTTAAAGTGAGAAATCTGATTTTAATAAAAATGATGAATAACTGTATCTTGTTTCATTTCCTGCAAGATGTACAAAAAATGTACATGTATAATATTAAAAAATTAGTGTGCTGGCCATGCCTCGAGTGCAGTAGATTTTGGGTCCAAACTCTGTTTGGGTCAAACTAGACTATAAAATTGCTGCTGCCTCTCAGTTAAGTGCACAGCTACAGATTAAGAGCAAAGATTACTTTGCTTGGAATCGGTGTGAAGTGACATGTCTACCCACTGACTGTTGCTTAGTGACCTCTGTAGGACTATAAAAATTCAACTAAGCGTGTTGGTATAGCACACGTTCTAAGCGTACTGTGCATCATTGTTAAGACATTAACGATTGAGGAAACACTGAAAACAAATTGACGGAACCTGTCAATCCGATATTGATATTAATGGCGAACAATTCTTTGAAATCAATGACTGAATGAGGATTCATTTCCTTCATTTGATCTCATTACGGTTATATGTCAATATTTGTAAATGACGTACAAGTGGACGATGACATGATTACGGGGACTATTAATAAAATATTTTGATTGGCAATATTTATCATCAATGATCTTAATAGAGAATATTATCTATAGGATTCATCAATATCACACAGTTTAATTATCAACCGGGTACACCGAAATATTCCCTAGTGGAATTACATTGACCGAGGGTCAGGGTCGATAACGGAGTGACATTGATGTTATGTCATATACCATTTATCATAGCCAAACCTGTACAAGTCTTAAATGGGACCTCTATATAACAAATCACTGTCTATAAAGGACACCTTTATATAACAAATCAGTCTATAAAGGGCAGCCTCATTTTTCGTATTAATGAATAGTGTTTTTACCCTGTATATTTTAAAGGATAACTGCTCATAAGGAGGTACACTTTCAGTGCCCTTTATGTACAGGCCTAGATTTGACTGTACTTAAGACATAAAATGTGCATACTTGACAACCTCTACGAGTACGAGTGTCCAAGAGGAACAGGAGTACCTCAGATGGTCAGGTGGGAAATTCAAGTTACATGTACATGTACTGTCTGTGTACTTGAACATGCATAATGACATGTAACAAACAGAATTCAATCTTTTTTAAAGATAAACATGTATAGTAAATGTAAATTAAAAAGAAATATACTGTCAAAACTGTATTAAGAGGTCACCTTTGGGAAATAGAAAGTGACCTTATAAGACAGATGACCTCTTAAAAGTTTAAAGAGGTTCAATTCATATGAAATTTTCTTTGACATGACTAGAAAAATGTGACCTTTTTATACAGGTGACTGCTTAATAGAGGTGATCACATGGGCACGCCGCAGGTTAAACTGTACATGAGAACACGTACACATATATCAATGCTTACCTAAATAAGCTGGCGCCTTGTCTTTAGAGACATGATTGTCGACGTAGGTAGTTCCTAGTGTCAGGATGGGTGTCCCTCCTGTTCCAATTAAAATCTGTGCAGATATCAGTATCAACACATAAACCCAGTTCCCCGATGTTTCGCCAATACATTTTGCTTTGTAATCAGCGTCCGTGACGTCATCTACCATTTTACAGATATTTTCATTGCTATCATTTGACGTAATTCCTCGGTGCACAGTGTACTTTTCGGCAATGATATGTGGTAATGCAAAGAGGAATGCGCCTAGTGACATCATAAAAATGCCGTAACTGATCCATTTTGGAATGTGACGACGTCCACCTAAATAACTAATAAAGATAACCGTTACAAGAGAACCAAATTCATAAGATGCTGCTATTAATCCTGAAATAGAACTGCCGATTTCAAATCGTTTTTCAATTGTTGTTATCACACTGTTGAAGTAGCCCGTAGACATCGTCCCCGACGTTGCCAACAATAAACACATGCATACCACAAAGGTTTTGATGTTTGCACATGTCTGAAGTCTGAGTGGACGACATCCTGCGATTCCACATGGTTGGTCTTCATCTAAGACCTCTGTTTCGATATCGACTTTCAAACGAGTTTTCACGTATTCATCTTTTTCGGTTTTTCCTTTCAAGAAACGGCAGTGGCTTCCGACGGAGTAATCACTGATTGCTGATTCTTGACCTAAACTGACACCACCAGGCGTTTGCAAATGTTCACTTATGATATGTATCGACAGATCGTCCAACTCCTTCAAATTTGGTCGTGCTGCCATTTCTACTTTCCGACCCAAAGACGATTAAGATCAAGAATTTAAACAATTTAGTTTCGTCATCTGTGTACATATTTCTTCATCTAAACACCTCCTTTTCCATTCCCACATGATGTTTAAGTCACGATTCTGAAAATATAATTAAAAAAAAACCAATGAAATATAATAAAATACAATAAAATGTTAAAATAAGGATGAAATGATTAGATAACAATTTTTTTTTTATCTAACGATAAATATCTTTCCATTTTCATTGTAGCTGTATATTATTGATCAATATTCGCTGCATGTACAGCATATCATGAATCAGTTGAATAATGCACTGAACAATTAATATACAATGCAATATATACATAAGTTATTAACCAGTTCCAAAAAAACACAGAGATTTGTTTATCTTATATTTATTATATACATGCAATGTACATGTATAGCATTATTGTGCTTTAGTTTGGAAAAAACCTATATACATGTACAAATGTAGATACAAACTGTTTGGGGTTAGGGTTATGCTGTTTAATGCCACTTTCAACAATATTTCAGTTATACACAAAATGTATCTTGACAATCAGTTTTATTGGTGGAAGAAACTGGAGTACTCGGAGAAAACCACCAACCTGTCATAAGTCACTGACAAACTATCGATTACACCTCGTCATGAGCAGGATTCGAACTCACAACGTTAGTGGTAATAGGCACTGATTGCATAGGTAGTTGTAAATCCAACTACGATGTGATCACGACCACGAACGGCCCTTTCCTTCAGTTTGGAAAAACCTACATTGTATATATACAAATGTATATGTATACAAAGTATAACTTAAATATGAAATATACAGCTTTCAACAAAATTATGAAAATCACTTTTTGAAAGAAAAAAAAATACAAGAGGCTTGAAGAGCATAGGGATCTACTTGACACATTCTCCACAACAAACATTCAAATTTAATTGATGAAATTTTTAGTTTTAATTTCAACTTTTTTGCTACATGTATAAGGTTAATTAATGACAAACTATTTATAAACATAAGTTTTAACCAGCATTTGCTATGTACATTGTACATGTATACACAAAATGTACACGTTTAATTTGTTAACACATATTTCAACAAAATGTAGTGAAATCTTTATTCAACATGAAAAGAAGATTAATATATACATGTACATGTACACAATAATGTTTATTGAAAAAGGAAATTTAAAGTTGAACTGTCAATGATCTCATGATAAACCACAACAAAACAATTATAACAGGCTCCTCTGGTCTGGTTTACAAAGAACATTGTCCTTTTAAATGTATCCGCATGCATGTATGGTAATTATGTATCAATGACAAAGAAAAGACTGGTCAAATTGACTAAAATCCTTATGGTGCTTAGACAATGAGCAAAAATAATAGCTGATAGGTAGAGGAAATCTTCTGGAATACTTCCTGAAGCTCTTAGCCTGTCACAATCAATTCAAGAAAAGAAAAAAAAACGCATCAAAATACAAGCGAGATAACAAATAAAAATTGTGTATACCTTCCAAATATGCAAAATTTCAAAATTTAAACCACTTTTATCATTAAAATAAAAATAAAGTTCTCAAATTTGGTGCGCACAACACGTGCACATTTCTGGAATAACCTTCATCAAGTACACTCAAAATCTAAAGATTGGAAAGCCAAATTTTTTATAATTTAAAGGTTTGAGAGCAATAAAACAAAAGGGCCTAATAAATAGCTTGTTTTTCTATATGTATGGACTCAAAAATAATTAAGAGCATTTTGCTCCATAAAATATTGCATTAAAATTTGACGAAAAACAAAAATTGGTACTCATTATTATTAGAAACTGGCACATGGTAAAGCTACAACCCTCCAAATCAATACAATCTTTATTTTGTGCCAAAGATCTTTGTGCTATAAAATATCAGATAAGATCGGTCAATCAGAACAAAAGTTATTGCACGGAAACCATTGTCTACAGATGGAAGAAGACAACGGCTGATCCAAAACATAATACGACTGCAAAATTGTTGTCGTCGTTATATAATTACTAGTCCTTCAAACAATCAAAAACCTACATAGATTTCCTTAAACTGAAAAACAATTGCAATTAGTAGATGCAATTAGCAAGATACAGATTCTGTCTCATTACAGGAGGTATCAATGATGCTACTACAGTTAGTCTCCCTCTTATAATTTAAGACCTTCTCTAGCTCTTTACCAGTCAAAAAATAAGACAGTGTGGCCTTTTTAGTAGTAATGCAAATACACTTAGTCCCCCTCTTATAATTATAGACCTCCTCTTTACCAGTCAAAAAATAAGAGAGTGGTTTTTTTTAGTAACAATGCAAATACAGTTAGTCCCCCTCTTATAATTAAAGACCTCCTCTATCAGTCAAAAAATAAGAGTATGTGAAATTTTTAGTAGTAATGCTAATTACACTAATCCTCCTTTTATAATTAAAGACCTCCTCTTTACCAGTCAAAAAATCTAATCTAGAGGTGGCTTTGGGTTAACGTCTACGGTGTTTAATGCCACTTTCAACAATATTTCAGTTATATTGTGGTGGTCAGTTTTATTGATGGAGGAAACTGGAATGCCCTGACAAACTTTATCACATAATGTTGTAGTGAGAACATGTACACCCTTGCCATCAACTGGAAGGGGCAAATTTAGTAGTATTTTACCATCTTACTTAGTGCAACTACAATCTGAACTGATTATAAGACGGGGTGGCATTTGGTTTGAGTGGCATTATAAGAGGGAGATAACTGCAATACAAGAAGCAACATGGTACAATTACCATAAAAAGGTACAATGCACCTCAGATTCATATTCTTATGATTTGATAACATAAATCTAAGATTTTACTGTTACAAATATAAATTCATGGACGATTCCTGTAAAAAAAATAAAAACGTAGATACAAAATGTACCTAATTTAGTGCACACGACACGTTTCTGGAATAACCTACATCAGGTACGCTCAAAATCGACAGATCGGGAAGCCAAATAATTTAAGCTATGATATTTCAAAATTGCTGTAGACAGCTCAAGTCAAAATCTGAGGCCAGAGGGTTAATTAATATATATTGAATTTGAACTGAAACAGGTTTGCATGCTGCATTATTTTAACGCGACTGAAACAGGTTTGCATTCTGTATTGGACACGATATATTAATGCGACTGAAACAAGTCTGCATTCTACGCTTAACATTATCATTATTGTAGTTTATTCATAGTAAACATGTACAGTGTACATATATACATTATCAGTACTTACAATCAAATGATCATGAATATTAAATTAATCCCCAACGAGTCAATAGAAATCTCTACAATAATATAATACAATATGATTATCCCTTGACAGGAAGGGTTAATATTGTATTACATGTACTTGTAGTAAAACAGTTATAGCGGAAATTGGCACAATAAAATGTAATTAGATTTGATGATGGACCAAAAAAGTTGTTTTAATGTCATACATGTATTTCATCAAATGTCGAAAATATTTCACACTTAATTTAATAAATAAAGGTTAGAGAATACTGAAGGGGCAAACAAGAATGGACAATCCAGAGAAACTGGAAAAATAGGGTACACAAGACACAGAAAAACAAAACAAAAACATGACACAATATGTGTTGGACAGCACTACACACAAACAAACACAAATAACATGAAATGTTAAGACACAAGCTCCCCTACAAACAACTGGAGGTAATTATATAAAGATGAAGCAAACATCGTTTTTATGCAGATACATGTATATAATAATATCATTGATAAAACTATATGTTTTTGGGGATAATTTTGTGTGTTTCGTCAAATGATTCCACGCTCAATATAATATTACTGATAAAATTAAGAGCTACGCAGGGACCAGAATAATACATTACTTAGTAGAAAAATCCTAAATGACTTCTGAGATATCGCTGAACCAAAACATTAAAAGTTGGCAACCAGGTTTTTTTATTTTTGCAACAGTAGAACATGAAAAAAAAGAATCTTAGTACATGTATTATATTATGAGAAGAAAAATGACTAAAGTTTTGGTTACGAAAACATTAAAAGTTGGTAACCATGTTTTTTTTTATTTGACCAAGTTTAAACATTAGCACATAAAAAAAGAATGTACCAACCATAGTTTATTATGAGAAGAAAAATGACTCTAAAGTTTTGGTTGAGATATAATGCATGTCAAGTTTATTCAAGTATTGTCTAAGATAAAGATAATACCCCAAGACTTAAAATGCTGTCTTTTTTAATCAATTAATAAATATCTGAAGGCCAGCAAGATAAGATTAAGATGATTTGCAAATTCTACATGTACTTTCAAATCTCCTTAATTTTATCAGTGATGCTAAATTAAATGTGGAATCATTTGATGAGAAAATAATTTTTTTAAATACATGTACCGGTACTTATTATTTTATATATATTTCAAAAATGTAGAATGTAGGCTTTGACCAATTTTTTAAATTTCATAGAGAAAAACTGAAAAAAGTGGCCTAGAAACAAATCCTTTATGGAGTGGCCTGGACAGATGTTTTCTTTGGCTTTGTAATGAGTTTGAAGATATCAAAGGAGTAATTAGAATCTGTAAATCAAAGGACAGAAAATTCAACACAATGGCCAAAAGAAGAAGGACAAACAAGGATCTACAAAACACTAGTACACAGAAAACTAAAGATCTGTATGTAAGATAAAGTGTATGTACATGTAAAAATGTAAATGTAAACTGATTTTGTAATAGTAACAGTACAAGACTTTCTTTATAATTATACAGGCGGGTATTATGTACGCATGTAATAAGTATTATATATACCATGGATCTTACGAATTAACTTATCCCTTATATTGGTACATTTTGTATAACACCAACGAATCCGAAGGATGAGTTGGTTTAAATAAGTTCATGAGTATGATCCATGGTACATGTATATACATGTATGATTTGTAACAGAAATTACACGATTGACAAAAGGGAGTTCTCTTCGACGTCCGTGTTAACCATGGAATAACATGCAGATCTTTATATTAAACCATGACTTAAGCTCCTCCCATTTCCAAAGAAATTTAACTATTATTCTCATGTGATGTCAAAATCATGGAATAACATCAAGATCTTCATGTTAGACCATGGTTTGTAAAAGTTCACTATTTTTAAGTTGATTACTGCATAAAAACAGCAAAGGAAAATGTATATTTATGTTACAATGATACATGTATACATTGTAAGTATTTGCTAGTATTGATCACCCTTATATTGGTACATTTTGTATAATACAAAAATAGCATGTCTGTAAAAACCACTACAATGTCTTAATTTTTTTACCCAAATTCTTAAAGGGCAAGAATTAAAACATGCATACCCATTTTAAAATTTATTACATTTCTTCTCAAACATTTAAAGGGGTGGTGTACCTGTAATGCAAGTTTAGTAATTTGTTTGAAATTTTTTTTCCAAGACAATAAAGTTGAAAGTTAATATACATGTACATGTATATATATTATATATATACATGTATACCTTCACAATATGACCCATGAGTCAGTGTAAAACATCGTTTGGCGAGATTCGACCAAAAAACCTGTATTTAATACTTTTGTATCAATTGAAAACAATTTTGTAAAAAAAACAAAATACAGACAATATTTAGATGTAATCTCACTGTGTAATCTTCTCAAGACAACATGATGTATTAGAAACTTACAAGAAGACTGTAATCTATTACAGAAATAAACATTCTAGTGATTACTTTCAATCTCATTTCCATCTTACATAATTCTTATACAGTGTAACCACTGTTTACAATGCCAAGAGACGATCCTTGATATCAGTAAACATTAACTTAATTAGACATGCATGCACTCTACAATAGTAACCTATTGCTTGGGATGGCTGAATGTAATTAACATTAATTGTGCAATTTCCTGTATATGCCGCACATAAATAAAAAAAAAACAGATGTAGTTTTCTAAATCTAAACCAGAGACCCCCACATGAACCAAAAAACACATAGATAATTCCTATCTGGTTATTTTAAGTTTTCTCCATCAAGGCCTAGGACTAAATTACAATAAAAGGCCGTTGGCGACTGGTCCCCCGACGCCAAGGTTACATCGTAAGATTAAATTTTGAAACTACTGTAAACTAGAG
>MJUT01052015.1:5275-41588 GCA_002080005.1 Gigantidas platifrons
TTTTCATAATAGGCTAAAAGTAACATATACCATACATTATATGATGTCGTCAATTCAATCTTGCTGAACCGTTACGTTATAGCCATGTGCATAGTTAAGTAATGTTATCAGGTACATATTGAAAGCCCTCTTTTTAATACAATAATGTGTTGTTTCGTGCTATTAATGTTTACTTGTTTATTTGTTTATCTAGGTAATATTTAATTTCTTGATTTATTTACAAACTTGTAACGGATGTTTTTGTTAGGTTTGACTGTGATAAATTTGTGGACTTACTTAATGAATGAACTACCTGTACAATCATTGCCTATCACCACTAAAGTTAGGAGTTGGAATCCCTCATGGCGAGGTGTACTCAATTCAATACAACATTATGTGTGACATACGGCAGGTTGGTAGTTTTCTCTCGGTACTCCGGTGTCCACCACCAATAAAACTGACCGCAATGATATAACTGAAATATTATCGAAAGCGGCGTTAAGTACCATATCCATACCCTACTTTGTTGACTTAATAAACTAGTCGATATACTTCTATATTATATATTTCATCTTATTTTATGAATTACTGTAGTCAGCATGGGTTTAAATTGTCCATTTATTTGAACAGACAAAACCAAATGGAAAACCATTCAAATGGCAACAAATGTTTAAAATGGTTTGATAACATTAAGATGTGTGAAAATGAAAGTCTAATACGATCTTTGTATATCATACAAAACTAATATTATTCTTTAATATGAAAGAAGATATATATATTTTTATAGGCTGACAAATTTTATACATAAATGAAACAAATGATTAAAATGTTGTAGCACCTACAGTACTTTGACTTATCTGGTCAATTGATCAAAGAAATGTCACCAAGGCCAACTCTAAATGTGATCTTCACCATCTTACCGTTAAATTAATGATATGACATATATAGCTTTAATGACAATGGGTCTTTTCTCCTTTGTATATATATTTTCTTTCCTCTATCATCGTCAAGACTTTTACCTGAATTGACTATAAGTAACACGGAGGTGTCTTACTTCCCGATCCTTTCCTCATTCACGACTTGTCATCGGGTTTGTAACTAGATTAACACAGCGGGGGCCACTAGTGGAGCAGGAACTGCTTACCCTTCCGGGGCACATGAGTCCACCCCGGTTTTTAGTGGGGTTCGTGTTACTCGATCTTCTGTTTTATATGTATGTTTTGCCAATCGTTGTTTGTCCTTTTGTACTTTTTCTTTTGGCCATTGTTTTGTCTGCTCTTCTTCGAGGGACGGTTTCTGATTACCCCTTTGGTATCTTCAAACTCTTTTTACAAGAAACCGAAACGGCTATCATTCGCGATTACCTGAGTTCTCTGTTGCTCATCTTGTTAGTTTGATGTGTTGTGTTTTTGCTTTGTTTGTCTTCGTTCTGTGGGTCGTGCACAATGATTACTGGGTCTCTGGATTTTCATTTCTCGGTTGCCCTTTCGGGTTTTTTTTCTTTCAATTATTTATATATACAAAAATGTATATCTATTATTGATATTTACAGTTCCTGAATAATGTAATTATTATCAATACTAAGGTTCGTCTTCCTCGGAGATATATAACCTTATTATCAATACTAAGGTTCGTCTTCCTCGGAGATATATAACCTTATTATCAATACTAAGGTTCGTCTTCCTCGGAGATATATAACACTTTCAGATTGTGACTATCCTGTTTGGGCCCTTTGGTTTTTCCAACTCTATTAGACTTGTAAATATTTTGGCTTAAAATATTCGTGCCCACTGCATTATACATCTTCGTTTTAGTAGAAGTGTTTCATGGTAGTTATACACATGTGGATCATTTATATGTCGGTTACCAGTATCAAATATTACTGCGTACTATATTATTTTTGGACAGTGGAATCATTAGTTTAAAATTTGAAGAAAAAAACTTTTGTGAAATTCATTGAATTGTTTAAAATTGGTACATATATGTATTTTCTTAATGCAAATACACTTATAGAGCAGATATAATGAGATAAAGCAAACAGAGATGATTACGTTTGATGTATTGAACAATATAATAATTCAAAAAAGTAATGGACGGTAGTAATTTCCCAATCAATATGAATACTCTATAATACTGCAGTGCGTTGCTTTCCAGTGATTAAAGGAAAACTCCATGGTCTTAACAAGTTAGCGTGAATATTTAAATGACAGTAACTTAAAGACATTGGTGTTAATGAATGTTAAAAATAATATACCGTAAGGTAGAATTTGGTGATTGAAGTTGCCTGTTGCACCAAATAATGGGGGTCGCCATTTTTCAGCACTCTGCAATGTGCGGAGACAAGGGACATAATCCATTCTCGGATTATACCTGCAATTAGAGTTCTTCCGAAAGAGCCGTGACGTCATAAATCCTGTATCGTATATCAGCATTGATCAGTTGCAATTTTATCATTAAAAAGTATGTAATTCGTAAAATAACGTCGTATAAATTTATCTTTTGATATTTACAAAATCATTATGACTTCATATTAATCATTTTATTGCACTAACGAAAAGGGAAAGGATTAGAACTGATTTTTTTTTTGTGTAATTACCGATCAGGACAGGACTACCTGTCAACACATGATCATCGATCAGTGACCTCGAAAAACATGGGAAAGTACGACAACATTGGGGACAAAAAATAAAAAAACATGTGTAAGCATAAAACGAGTTAAAACTGACAGTTATTTAACCAACGGCCAATCACGTAAAACATGAAATTATACGTACTACGTAGACACCCCCCCCCTTTCCGATACAAATAAACTCCTTTGTTTTTTGAAAATGTAACATGGGATGGGAATATTAAGAACAAAATTAGAACGATATACAATTATAAACATTGTATAGCAGTTAATCTGATATTAAAACATAACCAAACAGACACGATGTTGGGAAGAGTCAGATACATGTTATTTATTCAACTAACATGATCCGGACCTGTGACGTCACATGAATAGGTGTCATGGCCGCTTACACTACGACAGGAAATTCCAAATATTCATATTTCTAATTGGGTATATTAATGTTAATAAAGGTGTTTTTTTAAATAATAAGTTATTTACGAATAAAAAGTTATAATGAATTGAATTAAAACAACTTTTCAACTGACTGGAGTATTCCTTTAAGTGTTGGTAAGAAAATATTGGCGGGTGTTATTTTCGCTTTGACAATATGCATTCATTTTTATATTTCATGAATTAGAGGCATTACAGAAGGTCTTGTGAAATCAGAGGGATACATACACATAGAGGGTTGCACAAATAAAATGCGGAGTATGTACCTATTTATATTCGTTTAGGAAAACTGCCAGTCAAATTTAAGCGTTAATATTAACTTGAGAATTCTCTTTTTATTTCAACTGACGAAGTATTTATCACATGATTTCAAGTCTTGTATCATGCAATAATACAGGAATAACAAAAAGAACCCAATATGTTTATGTGGACATTTCTTATTAACATGATTAATAATTTGAGTTCGCTCCCTGATATCCGCCTCGAATGTTTACAGACACATACCAAAGGCTACCCTGGGTTTACCGGTTAGCTCGTTGTATCTGTCAGGGATTTCGTTCCCTACTGAATCTGGTAATTATGAAATTGGAATAGTACTGAATGTGACGACAATTATACCATTAACCATTAATTATACCAAATCCTACACCACATTAGAATATTGACTGGATGTGATATAATATCAAAATGATATCGAATTTCTTCACAAATGAATACACAATCGATTACAGAATTGGGTACTAAAATAGTATGACACATACTAAGATAAAACACAATGCATGGTGTCAGACTTGACTGTGTCATTTTAGATAAACAAATATACATCTAATAAAATGAAAAATCAAAAACCAACCTTCTGTCTGAACAGCTCTAAAACCAACCCTCTGTCTGAACAGTTCTAAAACCAACCCTCTGTCTGAACAGTTCTAAAACCAACCCTCTGTCAGAACAGTTCTAAAACCAACCCTCTGTCTGAACAGTTCTAAAACCAACCCTCTGTCTGAACAGTTCTAAAACCAACCCTCTGTCTGAACAGTTCTAAATCCAACCCTCTGTCTGAACAGTTCTAAAACCAACCCTCTGTCTGAACAGTTCTAAAACCAACCCTCTGTCTGAACAGTTCTAAAACCAACCCTCTGTCTGAACAGTTCTAAAACCAACCCTCTGTCTGAACAGTTCTAAAACAACCCTCTGTCTGAACAGTTCTAAAACCAACCCTCTGTTTGAACAGTTCTAAAACCAACCCTCTGTCTGAACAGTTCTAAAACCAACCCTCTGTCTGAACAGTTCCAAAATCCTATCGACAAATCGTATAAGAGGCAAAATGTCTAGCTTGGTGTAGGTACCTAACACACACATCTACATAGCTTCTCAATGTCTAGCTTGGTGTAGGTACCTAACACACACATCTACATAGCTTCTCAATGTCTAGCTTGGTGTAGGTACCTAACACACACATCTACATAGCTTCTCAATGTCTAGCTTGGTGTAGGTACCTAACACACACATCTACATAGCTTCTCAATGTCTAGCTTGGTGTAGGTACCTAACACACACATCTACATAGCTTCTCAATGTCTAGCTTGGTGTAGGTACCTAACACACACATCTACATAGCTTCTCAATGTCTAGCTTGGTGTAGGTACCTAACACACACATCTACATAGCTTCTCAATTTCTAGCTTGGTGTAGGTACCTAACACACACATCTACATAGCTTCTCAATTTCTAGCTTGGTGTAGGTACTGCAATAGAAAGTGTCGGGGTTAAGCTTGTTTTAGTGGCCCAAATCGTTTGATATCATTAGTTTGTAATGTAGACGATTACATTGCAATCAAACCGAATACTTGCGGTAGACAATCTCTATATAGGTGATGGTTATTGTATTTGAACAGAAATTGAGTTTACTGGCGACACGGTCAGCCAATAAACGGATACTTGAGACCATATTAAATAAATCAATTCAAATAATTTTATGTATTGCAGAAACGTGTATTTTTTTATTATTCTATCATATTGTTTGCACATGCGCAAACTATTTGACGACATCAACCATGTAATTGTTTACGGGAAATAAACACCACACCTTCATTGTAACATTTTAGACCACATTGTTTCTAATCGGCTTAGTCTCTAAAATTAATTCTGTATTTTGTATTCCTTCAATGTGTACAACGTAAAAACATGACACTCTGACAGGTAAACAGGTATTCATTCCACCGACTATGTGAACTTTAAATATTTTATTTTATGTAAGATGTTACATAGATTAAATTACTTTGCAAATATATTTTTTCCCATTTTGCATGTTTTAGCTTTTAATAGATCCTTTATCGGAGAACTAAAAATGTATATGAAGTAAAATTGTAAATATTTATCATTAATAATATCTTGTCTTTTTGAGATTAAGTAGTCTATACATGTTTGTTTATATATGTCTGACACCGCAAGTGACGGCCTACTTTTTCATGACTTTTTTCTATTATAAAGTTAGAAGTTTGACTGATATGTAAGATGTATTGTTGTGGTTTCTTAGGTTTTCTACCATCGCATTTTAACTTATTATTATTTTCATTTAGTTATGTTTATTTTGTGATTTACAAATGTATATGCTTTTATCTCGTAATTGTCTGTTTTTATTCACATATACGGGCTATTAATAGGGAAAGCTATGCCTATTGGCTATATATTCAAAAGACTTTACGGAACAAATATATATCTATATTTAAGATGCTTAATCCCAAAAAAAATATATAAAAACATTATTACATTGCGAGGTAGCATGCTAAATATATGGACGTGATATACAGTATAAATAAAATACCGTACCAGACCATGCGTACTTAAACACGAAGAATAAGTACATGTAGTCTTATATAATTGAGAAATCAGAGCTAGTTGGACATGTACTGCACAATAACTTGAACCTTTTTGGGGAGCAAGTAAGTCAAAGGTCATAAACAAAATAGCCAAAATCGACTAAGGTCACCTATAATTTGAATAAAATATATGTGTTTATGGTGTGAAGACGCCCATGGAGAGGTGTACTCGATGCAACATTATACAATTACAGCCCTCTGTGTAGGGAAACATCCAGATTTGTCAACCTGAGGGGAAAACAACCCCCGAGGGTTGACAAATCTGAATGTTTCCCTACACAGAGGGCGGTAATTGTTTTATTATATTTGTGCCAATGTTTTATATGTTATCTCCCCTGTGGGGGGAAATTGGGTTCTTCGGCGGGGAACAATAGGGTTGTTTCCCAGCAGCGTAAGTTTTGGCAAAACATCTCCATTATTTTATTATCACATGACTAATTTAACCCAATCAAAATCTATCATATAGATTAAAATATAATAATACGTGTATATGATAAAGTTAGTCGCTGACTTGCGACAGGTCGGTGGTTTTGCCCGGGTTTCCTCCACTAATAGCGCTGACCGCCACGATATAACTGAAATATTGTTGAAAGTGGCGTTAAACACTATAACCCTAACTCTTGTCTGTATAAAGTGACTTGTGACAGTTCGGTGGTTTTCTCCGGGTACTCCTGTTTCCTCCACTAATAACACTAATAAACCAAATCAACCATCCTATAAATGTGATATACGAAACAACAAAACAAATGTCAGTTGATATAAAAGTGCATGTAAAGTGTGATTAATAATTACCTTTGACTCATGCTATACGCTAAGCAAATGGAACAAAATAATTCCTTGTTTGTTTTGTGTTCAATGCTTTGAAGTAAGAGGCTTTGTTGACATTGTGACCCATCACTGCTTAGAATTTTCTTTTCATAATTTAATAATAATTAACCCTGTTTGTTTGTCATGTTTGTCAGCATAATATTATACTGGTTCTTTAGAAAAAAAATACTTTATATAATCACATTTTAATATCTAATTGAGTGCGACGGTGCGTTTCATGAATAACCCATCATCTGGTTCGCGCATAGTCAAAAATTGGAGAACCAAATAATTATACATTCAAGAAGCGTGGTATTCTTCAAAACCAGGCATTTATTAATGTTGCGTATATGATTCATCCTACACAATGTCGCTTTTAGAGTGAATCGTAATGGAATCTACACCACACCGCTTTAGGAATGAATCGGAAAGAAATCGGCATAAACTTGCTTTTGGAGGGAATTGGAAGGGAATCGGCGCAACGTTGCTTTTGGAGGGAATTGGAAGAGAACCGGCGCAACGTTGCTTTTGGAGAGATTTAGAAGGGAATCGGCGCAACGTTGCTTTTGGAGGGATTTGGAAGGGAATCGATGCAACGTTGCTCTTGGAGGGAATTAGAAGGGAATCTTCACCACGTTGCTTTTGGAGGGAATTAGAAGGGAATCTTCACCGCGTTGCTTTTGGAAGAAATTTGAAAGGAATCAACACTACATAGCTTTTGGGGTTAATCGGAAGCGAAACGAAAACTAGATATGTTCTATTTAAATACCATACGGTTGCCACGATGCTTGACGTGATGACACGCAGGGTAGAGGTGAGATGTCACAAAAGAATTTGATGTGTTTATATGGATATATAATATAAGATGTGAGCAAGCAAAATTTAATCTACATAGCTTTGTGTCAAGTTAAGTAGCCTATTGGGACGATAGTATGATGTATATATTTGTTTTGCGTTAAAAGGTTGCTACCACTGATCTAAGACTAACATAAGACGACCGTATACGTATTTATGGTAGTTTTGGAGAAGGAAGATATCACAAGAATATAAATAAAATAAGAGTACTAATGCTTTGTTATATTTAATTTGTGTACGAAATTAGTTAAACTTGACAGTAAGAAAAGAAAGAAAGTATGCATAATGACCCCAAATTTGCAAACGAATAATCAATTAAAGTACATTGCTAAGTTAGTTAAGTACATGTACCAAACAACGCTATATGTACAGGTATATTGTATTTTTCTTCATAAAAAGTATGCTTAATTGTTTATAATCCTTTTTCGTTTTGTTTCCTGGTTCATGATTTGCCATCGAAAATGACTTGTCACCGGATTCGTTAACATCAATATATAAATAAATGACAAGACGGGTAGTACTAGTTGCACAGGAGCTGCTACCTGTCCGGAGCACCTGAGTTCGTCCCCAGTTTTTTGTGGGTTCATGATGTTTTAATTTGTGGATGGTTTTATAGTTCCATTTTAGTGATATCCACGTGAAACCGGTGTTCGGTACGTCTGTACTCACATTTGTTTCGTACAGGGTTATATTTTATTTATGTCATTTGCATATACAAATGTATTTACGTACAGGTACTCTGCTGTCCAACACGATTTTTGTTTATATTAAATGATGTTATTCATGTCGGTTAACAGTAACATTCCGAATGATACTAGTGGTGCAGGAATTGCCCACATTTCCGTCGCAAAATAGTTCATGTCAGTTTTTAGTGTCATTGTTGTTCTGTGTAGTGTTTTATGGGCCGTTGTTTATCCCTTTTCCTTATTCTGTTGTATCGTCTATTCTCCGATATAGGACTTCGGGTTAACCCTTTTGGTATCTCATGACATTTTTTACCAGCAATGTTATGCATACGCACCATGTTAAGAATAAGCTTTGTATTGAAGAATATAGATTGATTTAATCCATGAGCACTATTTCAAGGCGACTAAGACAAAACGAGGATTGAATACTTTTGCCATCTTGATAATTGTACTCATAATTCTAACTATTGTAGACAATAGGGGTTAGGGTTATGGTGTTTAGCGCCACTTTAAACAATATTTCAGCTATATCGTGGCTGTCAGTTATTGGTTAAGGAAACCGGAGTACCAGGAGAAAACAACTAACATGTCACTGAAAAACTTATCACATAAAGTTGTATCGAGTACACCTAGCAAGGGTGGGGTTTGAACTCACCACATTATTGGTGAGAGGCACTGATTGCATGGATAGCTATAAATCCAACTGCAATACAATCACGACCATGACGGCCCTTCACCACAATCGGTAGATCAATTTACAATATACAGGTGAAAATATAGACTTAACATGAAGAACCTCATGTTATATCTCTTTATCAGAACACTTTACCAAAGTAATAACAAACAAAAGGAACTATTTACAAACATTAGACGAATATATATACAGATGTCATTACCATTAGTAGATATAGGTTTATGCTATCCACAGGGTACAGCACTCTGGTTACACGTCCGGTGGACAAGATAGATACCGGAATATCTCAGATAACATTCCTTCATATTGAATTCACCATATTGGACTTTCGAGTTCTGTCGCTCAGTCAGATAAATTATTTGTCTTGCATAATGCCACATAGAACTGATTTAGATTCTATATTCGGCTTGATAGGAGAATTTGGACCATATCAGAAAAAGAGATATATGTTGCTATGTGCCATTCACATTGTGACATCTTTTCATATGATATTATCAGCATTCATTCTTGCTACGCCAAAACATAGGTAAGATTATTCCTATTTATCATGCATTTGATCTATTTGAGCAGTCAAATTGTTTGCTTGCTTGATATTTCCGTTATATCTTGGCGATCAGTTTTATTGGTGGAGAAACCGGAGGACCCGGAGAAAACCACCTATCTGTCGCAAATCACTGACAAACTTTATCACATAATGTTGTACATCTCGAGCTGACCGGGATTCGAATTCACAACATCAGTCGTGTCAGATGCACTTATTGCATAGGTAGTTGTTAATTCAATTACCATAAGATCACGGCTACGGCGGCACCTATATATATTGATGAAGGGCTGATAATAAGCTGCACATCTGAAAATGAGTATTAACGTTGTGTGTCAATTCTTGAATCAGAATGATAATAATAAAAAAAGAAGAAAATTGTTTGTATTTTGTCATACCTAAAGAACGGGTAATTAACACTGTTTTTTTGGCTTTTTAGTTTTAATTTCCTGAATAGCTTCTGCAGAATGATGAAATTGATATTTGAAAGGATGCTGTTAACAAATAATAGGCAACAAAATAATCAACCGCAACACGAACCCACGTCTCTAGCAAGCTCAAGACTTTCAAACACAGAAAATTATAACAAACAAAAACAAAGACAAATATATATGCTGTCTCACCCCTGTATATAAATAAGACTGTCTACTGAGACCTTCGCTTCAAACGATACAAATTTCTATACACGTAGTATGTTAGTACATATGTGTAGTATGTTAGTACATATGTGTACTATAGAGGCCGTCGTGGCCGTGGTCGTATGGTAGATTTACAACTGCCTATGCAACAAGTGCCTATACCCATTGATGTTGAGATTTCGAATATCGATCAGAGCGAGGTGTACAACATTATGTGATAAAGTTTATCAGTGTCTTCGACAGGTCGGTGGTTTTCTCTGGGTCCTCTGGTTTTCTCCACCAGTAAAACTGACCGCCACGATATAACTGAAATATTGTTAAATGTGGCGTTAAACACCATCAAACAAATAAACGAACAATCAACCGATACACAGAGTTTGTTAGTACATATATATAATGATAATTGTCCACTATGTCTTTTTCCTCAACTTTTCTTTGGTTTATTAACATTTCATATACATGCATGTGTCTCCTCAAGAAAAATCTCCAACTGTGGACGATGTGTTTACTTAGTACTTAACCTATTAGTTCATATCTTAAGACATATATATATAAGTATATATAAATATAGATATATTATATACTTATATTTGCATGGCATTCTGTCGTTTCTACGTTCAACAATTTGAAGTTTGACAGAGGAATGTTGGGATATATTGTCGTTAATGACCGTTGACTTTGTTTTAATTTTAGAATTAAAAGATGGTAAACAAATGCAACTTTACATATTACTCCCAATGACGTTTTGCACGAAATTATATCCTGTAGTCACAAGTCTATACCTTTTGTATATATGTGGTAGATCCAATTTGACAATGTGTTAATCAATAATTATATATTGCCTATACTGCCGTGACACCTTTCATATCATCAGTTAATTAATTTGCACTTTTTCTGTTTCATTGATTTTCAAAACTGATGATGCACAAAGCGGGGAACTGTGCTTACGCAAGAATAGTTTGAAGATATCAAGTGGGTTATCAGAAATCGCACATCGACAATAGTGACATCTGAAAAATAAACAATAATATCTGAGACCTTTCATGGTTACTTGTAGTCTATTTCCATTGGTTAGTATTGTTGTAAAGCTCCGCTGTCGCTTTATGTGACCTTATTTTTCCTCATGTCTATTTCCATGTCCAAAACCCGCGATGTAAAAACAAAATGTGCTTTTATAACTGTAAGACGGACGACATAAAACAATGACGACAACCTTATCAGATTGGAACCACCTGGGTGATTAGTTTATATATATATATATGCAAAAAAGTACCATTAAATATTTAGCTACCAGAATGGCCAGCCAGTTCGCGCTTGTGAAGAGATCTAATCGATACATTTTATTTGTGATTAAGGTTGTTAATGATTAGAAGTTGTCACCAATAAGATATAGCTGAAATATTATTGAAAATGGCAGTAAGGCACCAATATCCATGACCCTAATCATAATTCTGATAATTCTATGTCGCGTCAACAATATCACATACTTATAATAAATTTACATTTATATTTATACTTGGTAACGATAATTACGCCATGATAATATATTTTTAATAATTGTTGTAGGTGTGCATTACCAGGATGGCTAAATGATACATACGAAATCCAAAACGAGGTTCACCGGCAACTTGTCAATATAACCGTACCACCTTCTTCTGATGAAACACTGACGTATTCACAATGTGATGTGTTTAGCGGTAACACATCGACATTAACGTCATGTAACAGATGGGTGTACGATACATCAGTATTCAAAACGACATTTACCAGTGAGGTATTTATATATATGTATATTTGATAACCACGTTTTTAGTTAGTGATTGAGTGAGTGATTGTTGTTTAACGCCAGCTCAGTAATTTTTCAGCTATATCTTGGGGAGAACAAGTTAATGTTCGATGAAATGAAGGTGAGGTCCGCTTTGTACTAGACCAACATGCTTATTTGGATCTTTATAGTGCCAGCTCACTGAAACAACAGTCTGCGGCTATTCATGTCTCCCCTCTTGGACACATTATCCTGATTCCGAGCCAACTCTTTCTCCTTAATGATGTGTGCTTAGCGTAGAAGCAACAAATACCAATTGTATAGTCTTTGGTTTGACACGATCGGGGCTCGAATCCACAATCTACATCACTCGAGTCGAACACTCTAACCGTTACACCATCGATGCGGTTCTCACGTTTTTAACTACATGCATTACAACTAATATTTTTCTAATGGCCAATCATTGTGCTGTGCCAAATGTTTTAGAGAAGATGTACTCTGCATTGGTGAAGCGAGGTCCTTTTTCTATACACTGAGTTCGGGTATGGTCTGAAGACAGAAATGTTAAATATAAATGGGTTGCTTGTAAAAATTGCAACAAACGAAAGTTGTCTTTCTATATCACTTCAGATATATTATATATTATGGTTAAATGATGTATCTATAAACCAATACAATACTTTATCACATAATACTTACAATTGCTAACTTAAACGAACGATTGCATTTTGATGAGTTGAAAATAAAACAGTGTATGTGGAATTTTCTAAGTTGATTGGTTCCATTTTGTTATGGAAAAGGCGAATAGTTTGATATGCAAACTCTTGTAAGGAACTTGTTATGTTTGCTGTAATATCCTACAATATCTCAAAAATATCGAAAACGTAAAACTAGATGTCTACCGTAACGCTAAAAAATGTTTTCACTATTTCATAGGTGGTATTTTATTTATGAAAGACGGCGGAGTACACGACGACGAAGAGAACAGTCAAAACTTTAACATAATGTAGCATACGTTTACGGAAACAGTGACCGCTTATCATGATATCTATGCAACGATCTTACATATATTCGATCATTTCTATTTTGTCATTTACAGCAAAATATAGTCTGTGACGATGAGCTGAAGACGTCACATGCTTCCATGGTTTTCTTTGGAGGGGTACTATTTGGAGCATTTGGACTGGGTGCTTTATCTGATCTGTAAGTATTCAGGTCTTTGATCGTCCCTTTACAATTATTGATAACATTAATCAATCGAAAATCATTTGGGGAAAAAACTGGATAAGTTAGGGCTATTCAAATGCGTGTCCGTAAATCAATAAATATAAGACTTGGATGAAACGCAATGGATGTATACAAGTATGACCTATCACAAGTACAACCGCCCCCCAGTACATCATTATTTCCCAGTGCACACCATTCTTGTGAGTTGGCATACATCATGTGCTGACACGAATCAATTGTATGTTATATTGTATGTATTAAAAACAAGCATTGAAGGTTCTAAATGACATTGCAGCTAAGCCAGTCAACATTTTAAATACAAAGGCATTTTGCATATAATTTTGACTGTACTAGATACAGAAAATAGTCATGAATTATTGTCTTTGATACTGATATTATCATGCTTAATAGTATACCGGGGTCGTCAGATTTTCAACATGGTATTGCCAGTATCAAGTAAACAAAACTACTAATAGTCCTTTAAGTAATAGTTCAATGTTTAAACTTGTAAATCATTTTGCTTTCCAATATTTTGATTTTGAGCGTACCTGGTCTATTTTGATCTGAATTCAATTTCGAAAAAGAGTTTGAACATACCAAAGGAGTAATCGGAGTCCGTAAATCGATGAAGCTATATTCTAAAAATGTATATTTCTGTAACTATCGACGTATGGTATTGAATTGAATCACGTTGAATCTATATTTCAGGTTGGGAAGAAAGAAGACACTTTACATCTCTAGTTGGTTATTGTTATCATCTACACTGGCTGTTGCCTGGTCGCCATCATTCTGGGTGTTCTGTATACTGAGATTTATTGTAGGTTTATCATGTGCTGGGATGTTTATGACATCGTTCGTACTTGGTAAGTCTTTATGAGTTTAAGAAACAGATGTTAATGATCTTAGGCTTGGCTTGGTTTATGGTGCTTAACGCCACTTTCAACAATATTTAAATTATATCGTGACGATCAGTTTTATTGATGGAGGAAACCGGAGTACGCGGAGAAAACCACCGACCTGCCACAAGTCACTGACAAACTTTATCACATTTAATGATTTTAAATGTTTCGTAGAATTGTTAATATAATGTACATGTAATATAGCACTCAACTTTCTTATGACAAGAACGTTTTTAATAAGTGATTATCAACAATTCAACAAAACGAACAATCGCTTCCCACCTTGACACAGGCACAGAAATGTGGCGGGGTTAAACCATTTAATCGGAATCCAAATCCCCCTCTTGATAATTGAATCTCCAACAGCACTACAGAGGTATGGCAAATACTACTTTAGAGTGGCACATTGATGCCATTAGTACACATATGGTTCACATTTTCAATATGCATGCATATAATTACAATGTATTATACGACACAATTGAACGGTATCGTTGGTGTAAAGGTTAGCGTGCATCGCGTGTGGTAGATTGTTAGTTCGCACCTCGCTCAGGACAAACCAAATACGATCAAATTGATATTTGCTGCTTCTCAGTTAAGCATGCAACATTGAAGGGTAAGAGTAAATAATGGCTGGCCCCGAATCAGATTAATATGTCCGAGAGGAGTGCCATGCATACTCGTGGACTGTTGTGTCAGTGAGCTAGCCAATTAGAACGTTGATCCAATACAAAACATCGCATGGAAAATTAATTTGCTGTCGTCATGATATTGCTGAAAAAGTGTTCCCATGGACGTTAAAAAACAATCTCTCATTTACTCATTTACGACACAATTTCTTAATCTCTTGCGAGTCAGACAGTTAACTAATTGTTTGGTTTTTTCAGCGTGTCTTCTAATGGTTTCGTGATCAAACTTTATAATACCTCAATACTCGTTATCGAACTAATACATCAATAAACGGATTTCCTTTATCTTAATATCAGGGAAACAAATAATAGATAAATAGCTAATTGTTAAAAACGTACACCTTTCAGAAGAAGCAAAGCATAAAGAGCGAAGAAAGCTTTAGTTTAATTGCTCCCAGATACTTTTAAGTTATTTGTCTTATCAATCTTTTGATTATAAGCGTCACCCGATGAAGGTTATTTCAGTAACGTACCCGATGAAGGTTATTTCAGAAACGCGTCGTGCGCACTAAATTTGATATCTACGTTTTTTATTACTATCACTGTATCGATACCTCTGTAGGTGGACTATTAACCCCCGATGATGTCATCCGCCAGTAGTCAGTGTTTCGGCACTGACATGGCTTGGTAGATATATTTATTGTTGAACTTTTCAGTCCCTAAATCATGTAATTATTAATAAAACTAAGGTTCTCCTCCCTCAGGCATAGGTGACCTTAGCTGATTTTGGCTATCATGTGTAGGGTCTATGGTTTAATTGCTCCCAAAGACTTTTAAATTATTAGCTGGCCAATCTTTTGATGATGATTGTACATGAAGGTTATTCCAGAAACGTGCCGTGCGCACTAAATTTGATATCTACGCTATTATTACTACTATGTACAGTATGTGACCAAAAGTATTGACGCATGTAAAAAAAAACCTTAATAATCAACCAAAACCATTTTTTTTTTCAAAACAAATATTGTGAAGTCATTTCTGCATAGATTTCAACGAATTTTACATAAAAAAAAAACATTCGGAATTGTTTATATTTTATTTGCTCATTATGTTTATATGAGTGGTTTTTATTTGTACATAATTTTTCCATGATTGTTAATTTTTTGGATTACATTTTTGTTGAAATATATAGGAAAATCAAAGTCAATTTTTATTTGTTGTGTTTAAATTATGTACAAATAAAAAGCACTCATAACACCATAATGAGTAAATAAACAATCAAAATATGGACAATTCCGAATGTTTTGGTGTAATATTTGTTGAAATCTATCCAGAAATTACTTCACAATAATTTTTTTGAAAAAATATGGTTTTGGTTGATTACATAGGGATTTTTTTTTTACATGCACCAGTACTTTTGGCCACATACCGTAGTATGTTCGAATTGGTTCCTTTTGTATAACGTGACTTGAATATTTTGTATGTGGTGTATTACAACCCATAAGAACTGCAAATATGTTAACATTTTATAGGTATGGAGATTGTAGGGCCTTCAAAGCGAGTATGGGCAGGCATTGTAATTGAATATTTCTTTGCCGTTGGTTTAGTTGTTTTGGCTGGCGTTGCTTACGCATTACGAGACTGGATGTACATTGAAATAGCAACATCCGTTCCTGCCGTCTTCTTTCTCCTGTATTGGTGGTAAGTATACTGTTAAACCTAAACCATTATAAATGGGAGGTCTTAATTCTATTTAACAATCAGGAACAAAAGTAATCATATTCTTGAATCGACATGCATTCGAAATCGTTTCTTCTTAAAAATTCTATGAAAAAACATATAGGATATTTTCTAGTATCATTTTATAAACAATTGCCTGCACCGAGCCATGAAATTGATCGATTATGCATATGTGGGGGAAGGGGTAAATGCTGTCTTTGTTTCTGAGATTTTTCGTTCGGATAAGGAAATTGACCCGACATTGTGTTATTTTTGTTTTATCCTTTTATTTATGTACTAATTACATATTTGGTGATTGTAACTTATTAGTTGTCTGTTTCTTTTATGTAATAGGTTAATTCCTGAATCACCAAGGTGGCTGATTACACAAGGACGATTCGAAGAAGCGGAAAAAATCATTCGACAAATAGCAAAGGGGAACAATGTTACTCTGACGGAAAAAGCTTTTGTTAATCTTGAAGCTGACTCTCCCCCTACCGGTCGAGTTTGGCATTTGTTTAGTAATCGAGTGCTCCTTGTTAGAACTCTGATAATTTTCTTTAACTGGTGAGTTTCTTTTAGTGAAACCATATTCTATTTTTTTTTACATGAATCAAGTAATAATATAATGAAATCAGTCTCAGATTTCCATAATGCATAAAATAACTTCCAATGCAAATATCACTTTTCTTTTACCTTAATATTTTTCTCAATTGACGTATCCACAACATAGAAATTCCCTATCCCGAGTTGGAATCCCGCTAATGGCGAGATGCACTCGATACAACACTATGTGATACAGTTTGTCAGTGACTTGCGACAGGCCAGTGGTTTGCTCCGGGTACTCCGTTTTCCTCCACCAAAATAACTCAAATATTTTTGAAAGTGGCGTTGAACACAACGAACCTTGCCAGAAAGGCAATAGTCTCCTTAAAGTAAAAGTTAGAGTTCGATTACCAAGAGGAATATATACAGTCGAACATAATTGTGTCGAATTCGATAAGCATGTTCCCATCACCCTTTCGTCAATTCATATGAAAACCGTGGTGTAGTGCTCGTTCCGTAACTTATGTGTATTTTGTAGTTTACAGCAACACAAACATTTTCATTTAAACCAGATTTAACAAATTATGACAAATAAGATCTGATTTGTAGATATAACATTAACAGTCGACCACACATGGGTAATTGCGACGCGTTCCTCCTCTTCTCATTTTAATTGGCAGTAAAATCCTTATCGCTTTTAAAATATGTGATTTGATTGATTCTAAGACATTGTTTCTGATGCAATCACTAATATTTTGAAATGACTAATGAATAATTCATGAATACGAGGGTTCTTGTCAACTAATCAACAGGTGATCATACCTGGATTACTGACAGCAATGATACCAATGATTTTATTTTCAAATAGTCGTATGTTTGAATTATCTAGGATAAAGTAAGCCACAAATTATAACGAACGGACCACATTTTTAATTCGCTCTATTCGCCTTATCCATGTTCGAGGTAACTAGATTCTGCTTATTTCAATTTTTATTTGAATTGAACTTTTGATCCAGGATGGTTGTTAGCATGGGTTACTATGGACTGTCATTGAATACTGGTAACCTGAGTGGTGATTTCTACCTAAATTTCTTCCTGTCTGGTCTGGTGGAGTTCCCAGCGTATACTTTATGTCTAGTTCTTCTAGATAGAACTGGGAGAAAGAAACTACACGTCTTCACTATGGTGGGTGGCGGAATAGCGTGTATATGTACAATTTTCACAATGCTGTATGCAGATGAGAGTAAGTATATGATTGCTGGATGTTAAAATATGTTAGATACTTGTAGATATAATAATTTAACTGACGATTTGAGGCGATAGACACGATATTTTTACAACTAATGTAAAATACCATGACAGAAAATAATGCAATAAATCGCATTGCTTACACACAAAGCAACACAACCAATGAAACACATTATCAACATGGTCAAAAATAAATAATATAACAAAACACCGGACAACGTTACCTTCCACAACAAACCATATAGAGATGATATAATTTGAATTGTCCATTACGTCTCAGTCGTGTCATTTTGTGTGTTATGATTTCTATTGCATGTACATATTTATGTTTATCATCAATATATCTCTGAATTTGATGTTCACATTTTTACGTTATTAATCATCATTGAAGAATTGGCTTGGGAAGGGTTATGGTGTTTAATACAACTTCCACCAATATTTAAGTTATATCATGTTGGTCAGTTTTGTTTTGGCGAAGGAAACCGGAGTACCCGGATAAAATCACCAACCTGCCACAAGTGACTCACATACTTTATCACATAATGTTGTTCTTTCTTGTTGACTTGTTTTCACCCTTGTCGTACTATATATATGTTGTTGCTGGTGATGAAGTACATGTAAGTGCATGAAATAATAGCTAAACATTGCTATTTATTAATATCATTATTTCAAGTATGTATATCCAAAATTAGCTATGCTTAATCTTAATTCGAATTATGTCTGACCAAGCGAACATTTTTTTAGATTGCTTATTATTTTCATATTCCGGACGAATATTTTATTTAATATGTAGCTATATATCGGCTTCCTCTCTGTGGCGTTTTATTATTATTATTATTATTGTAATACTATATATATATTATTTTCTTGTTCAGGCTTGCAACCAATAACGGTAACATTAGCAATGCTGGGGAAGATCGGAATAGCAGCTGCGTTTGCCGTAATTTATGTATGGTCGGCAGAAATATTTCCAACTGTTGTCAGGAATGCAGGCATGGGTTCAAGTTCAGCGTTTGCACGTGTAGGAGGCATGGTTTCACCATACATAGCTGGTATTGTAAGTTATATTATTATTTGTTTCGTTATCAATATACATGTAAAGTATATATTCTATTATCGATATTATTATTGTTTGTAATGATTTCATTTTCAAGAAAACAACAAAGACGAATTTCATTATTGCATTGTTAATGGAGGCACTTTTATAAATAAGACATTAAATGAAGCCACGCATGTTCTAGCAAGACCTTGAATATTGTTGGAATAGTTTGAAGATGCCAAAGGGGTGATCACAATCCGTATATCGTAGAAGAACAGACAACACAATGGCCAAAATAAAACGTATAAAAGGACAAACAACGATCTACAAAACATACATATAAAACTAAAGATCGAGTTTGTTTTGGATGCAATTAAGAGGTATTTTCTGCAGCCCTGTCCATGCGTTAACGTTTTATGTACATGATATCACAGAGTAATATGATTTAGGAACTGCATACTACATAGTAGTAAAATCAAGAAGTTATTTCTTGCAAAATTTTGGATTCCAAACAAGCAACAAGCACAATATAATAGAATAGCAAAATATCGGACAAATCGGGAATTAGAACATGCGCTAATAAGGCCTCATGTCCTTCTGTTACAATAATGTATACATATCGTATGCTATTTGAGAATGACTATGGCCATTTATCATAATGCACATTACATCGAAGTGTATGCGTTAGTTTTTAATCCGTAGTTTTACGACACATTCAAATACTATAATCGGTTTTCAATGTTATGGTTTTACAATACAACAGAATGCAGATTATCTATCAAATCGCTCAGTTTACGTAATATACTAGTACATGTAATTCAATAAATAACTTGAGTTTTTCTTTTCATTTCAAGAGTAAGGTTGTTGATGGACATCTTGGACGAGCGTTACCATTAGTAATATTTGGCGGGTTTTCAGTCGTGGCTGGTTTATTATCCCTACTTTTACCAGAAACACTTAATCATAAACTTCCAGAGACAATTGAAGACGGAACACATTTTGGAAAGTAAGTTATTTTTTTATTATAATATTTCTATCTTAAAACAAAGAATCCACTGCTTGGTAGACGTTGTTAATGACGTTCGCTGTTCCTGTCATTGTTGGTCGTCCATTTCAAAATAAGTTTCAAGAAAAATATGAAGACACCAAAGGGTTGATCAGAAGCAGTAAATCAAAGAAGCACATGTAATATACTGACCAAAACAAAGAAGCACATGTAATATAATGACCAAAACAAAGAAGCACATGTAATATACTGACCAAAACAAAGAAGCACATGTAATATACTGACCAAAACAAATAGGACAGAACGTCAAACAATGATCTAGAAAACACTACACAGAGAACTAAAGATAAAGGAACACGAACCCACAAAAACCGGGGCTGAACTCGGGTGCTTCGGAATGATAAACTGTGGCACCCATTTTGCTACAAGTCATGAACAAGGAGAGGAAGGGGTTGCCACTACGACAAATGGAATATATCCTTGGTCAATTGTGCCACAGATATTCATTAACGGTTAAGACTGTGTCAATTTGCAAGTAGCTTTGCATCAATGTTCTCTAAATAATATAGTGTAACAGTAACCATCTATATATATGAGGTAGCTGTCGGTACTAATACATAGCTTCATGATAATAAGATGTGGGGGGATTTACGATATTTCAGGGTTTTGTTATTTCGAAGATTGTATTTATGATAATGCATATTGTTGTTTTTTTACAAATGTGTACGCTAAACACGTCTTCTTTGCAACAATTCAGCTTGCTAGAAATCATTAATGAAGGATGCCGGATGGATATCACCACTTACTGACAATAACACTTCCAACACCATGAGTGAGTGAGTGACCAACTCAGCAATTTGTCAGCTATATCATGGCGAGAACAAATAAATTTTCAATAAGATGATGGTGAGGGTCGATATGTGCTAGTTTGTACCCGCTTAGTTGGATTTTTATGGTGCTCGCTCGCTGAAACAACATTCCGCGGAAACATTATCATAATTCCGAGCCAACCAGTCTTTGCTTACTCTGCTTAATTGTGCGTGCTTAGCAGAGAAGCAACAAATACTAATTTTATAGTTTTACCCGAGGGGGACTGGAAGCCACGATCTACCACACTTGAGGTAAGTACGCTAATCACTCCATTAGGCTGACACACATACTGTAGTAATAAGACATTAAGCTTTGTAACACTTGCTCATCCTTGGGTTTGTAACTTGAATTTTGCTGATTTAATACGATAATGTACATATAAATATAATGTTATTTTTTTCAATTTTATTTAATTATGAATATGCATTTGACAACCTGATTTACAAATTCGTTTTGAAGAAAAGTTTTTTAATTAGTTATGCAAATTGGAAAATGAGGTCTTAATGTCTCATTAATATAGATTTCGTTTTTCTTTGTTTCAGGAAAGAAAGTAAATACAGTCCTGAGAAAAGTTATTCCAACAAAGCTTTTTCTACAGACGAAAAAAGTACGCCAGTAACAACCCAGTATTCAGAAAGATTATAAATAATAATACGTATTATTATCATTATTTCGTTTTCTATATTTGATCTCTAACTTTATCAACAAAGAATTCCAAAGACATCACATGCGTTGAATAATAATATGTTTGTCCTACTGAACATTGAATACAATACCTTTATCATTTAGCGCTGTTTTTAATAAAATTAGATGGACATAATACTGATTTATGCTATCAGCTAGATAAAGCGTTCTGATTGGACGGATTTTGAATATGAATGCGAAAAACGTACTGGAAAGCTTCATAACCATAAGGTCAAATTATAACATTAATATATTGTTTACTGTACGTTTCACTACAGTGTCATGTCACACTTTTTATTAATATCTCACTAAGTCTACCTCCCAAACAGGTATGTAACACCCCAAAAAAAACATTTGTAGGACTACAATGTTGAACCGTTCTTTCCTGTGGGTTTCTTGTATAGCTTTTGGGCAGCAAATAACAATTTCAATAAGTTTATAACAGTCGTTTCAATATGGAAGCCATGATCGGCAAATTCACGTTTTCGCACTTGTGCCCTTGTTCGAAAGCGTAAAGAAATTAATGAGCGTTTTCTCTTTCCATATTAACATGTTGTAGAATCTTTGTTTCATGTGTAATGATTTGTATGCCAGTGTTTAGATTTTTGTTCTTTATCTTTTGGACATTGTATTGCATATTCTGTGTCGACAAACATATTCTGTTACCCTTTCTGTATCTTCAAATTGTTCTTCGAAAAGTTTGATAAATGTTCAGAAATATCAATCTCCTTGATATTACATTGTCATATGTACAGATTATTTTTTCCAAAACTCGATGCTATTTGTCAAATTTTCTCTGAAGTAATGGAGAACGCACACTGAAACTATTTGTTGGACAACAAAGTTACTCGTGGTTTATATTTAACATGTATGTGTGGATGCTTATATTTCATGATTGTTTTCACACCTACACTTATTTTCCACTAAAGAGTATAGTAAACAAATTGAGAGTTAAGCTTTGAATTTTCAATATATCACTATAATTCGAACACATGAATCTTTCAACAAGGATTGTACGAATTATGTCACTTCAAAAAAAAAATACATAAACAAATTCAAAATATAAAAAAACAAGAAATGATAGATGTATTTTGCGAAAATTAAATAACAAAAAGCAACTGTTGCAATGATTACTTTAAACATGCAAATATAGTTAGATCACTCGGTATAACCTCTTTATTCGTTAACATTCTTAAACATCAGACAAATCATAATCCAGAAAAATATCGTGTCATTGGAATGTTTTACTTTACAACAAAATGGGCGAGGAGAGTGAATATGATATTAAGCTTCGATATATCAAGAACATTACAACAGTGTTGTCTCAGTTTCATTAGGAATAATATCACCATGACCTTGGCGACTTGAACATGATTTCTGTGGGTAATATGTTTTCCTACAATAAAGGAATTATATATTAGTAAATAAACTGACAACTTAAATGCTGTGTCACTAGAGTTATGCATTTATATAGCGCATGTGGTTCTTAGCGGTCTATGGTGCTGGACATAAGGTTAAGTAATAGGTGCTGTCTTGCATCAATGGTGTGAGTTCAAATCCTGTCGTCACCTCCAAAATCTCATTCCAACATTGTTAAGTTAAATTTTCATATACTTATATAATATTGTACCCTATTTCGATATCTTTTTGTTGGCAAATTAAAAATCATCAATCTTTAATTTTCTCCATAAATCAAAATACGGTGTTTGTAATTTTGTACTTTTTCATTTGGCCATTGTGTTGTCTGTTCTTCGATATACGGATTCTGATTGCCAATTGGTATCTTCAAACTCTCCTTGTCACCAGACATATGAGGTGGCAGGAGTCTTTTTGTTTTGTTGATATTGATGGAATTGTTGACCATCACTATTTAAACCATTTTTTTTTCTAATACAAACGTAATTTTGCAGTGTGGACATAGCAAAATGTGTACCTCCGCTAAGATGTTCTATTTACAATATTGGGCAAGGGTGGCTTTCAAGGTGACCTTCTATAAAATAAAATCAATTCAACAAACTTTGTTTTACATAGTGGCAAACACACAACCGTTAGTCATTATTCGTTGCGTGGGTCCATGCCCAAAAAGAAAACAAGAACCGTTCTGCTAATATCAGTAAACGTATCAACTAACGTACTTCTTAAAGTGTTTCCCATCTTCAATAGTCTCTGGGAGGTGATGATTGAGTGTTTCAGGTAACAATAAGGCTAGTAGGCCAGCTAGAACCGAACACACACCAAATATAACCAGTGGTAAAGCCCGTCCTAGATTTCCTTCTACATTCTAAGTATAAAATAAATAAGTAGTACTTTCGTATGATTAATATGACTGTTTTGCAATATACAATTGTGTTAAGGGGTTAAGGTGTTTAACTCCACTTTCAACAATATTTCAGTTATATCGTGGCGGTCAGTTTTATTGGTGGAGGAAATCTGAGTACCCGAAGAAAACCACCGACCTGTCGTAAGTCACTGACAATTTTAATAAGATAATGTTATATCAAGTACACCTTGCCTGACCTATGTTCGAACTCACAACGTTTGTAATGATATGAACTGATTGCACCGGTAGTTATAAATCAAACTACCATACGATCACTACCTCGACGGCCCCTGTACAATGCATATAAAATACTTGTTTAATTCATTTAGTTCTAATGCAACTTTGTTATTGTTTTCGTCAATAATACTGTATAAAGAAAAAAAAGAAAACAGGCAATGCATCATGTATAATAATATGTATATCAATCATTACCATAACGTTATTACCATTTCTGTAACAACTTAGGTTTCGTGTTCACTATACATGTACCTTTATAACTTGCCACATTCCAGATTCAAATCGCGGTACAGAATCGTAGCAAGCTCTGTATAAAGTATTGCTATATTTTGTTTCTTTTTTATTAATGTTAACAGACTGTACTCATTAAAAAATCGAAAACTAAAAATAATACGATATAATGTGTACATAATACCAAAAAAACAAAAAACAAAAAAAAAACAAAAAAACAGGCTTAAGAATGATACATAGTATAAATTACATACTGTCTTAAAACATATTATAATTTATATTTCCGACTGAAAACGAGGCTTTGAAATTAAAGCGTACCAATCCCTATTTTCCAGTTGTATTTCATTATGAAAAGTGTTTTTTTTTTTTTATTTCTTACAGTGATAATCAACAATTGAACCAATACCAACAAAGCCAACAACAACTTCCCCCATCAAATCATTGAATACAAAGAAAAATGTCACGACATTTGCCTGTTCCTGGCATACCCGGTAGGACATACATCGAAATGTGCCGGGGTTCAACACGTAAATGGAATTCATTTATCCAAGACAAACTTACAATGTCTGCTATGTATGGTGATATCATGCCACCTATGTTAGCAAATGTTGAACTTAATCCCATTCCAGCGTTCCTAATTACAGTAGGATATAGTTCTGCTGACCAAACATATATGATAGCAAACGCAGCAGAAATTCCCACTTTCCCGAGCATTGCTAATGTCACTGTTATTGGTTGTAGTTCTTAAAAAAAAATTAATAATACATAAATCAAAGACAAACAAATATCACATTCTCAAGACAGCTCCAAAATAATATGGGAGAATAGTAGAAACAGGTCCAATAACAGTACTCCTAATACACGACTTTCACCATGTACAATAATTTATGGCGGGTTTGAGCCAAAGTACTATAAATTTGGTATTTACTGATTCCCCGCAAAGCTTAAAGGAGCAAGAGCAAACAGACGTTGGCTAGGAATCGGCATAAAGTGTTCGCGTTAAGCGACATGCCTATCCGTGGACTGTTGTTTCAGTGAACTAGCACCTTAACAAATTCAGTTCAACGTAATGGTCATGTACAAAGCGAGCATACCGGTAATCATTATATCATCGAAAAGTAGCTTGTTCCTGCAATGCGTTGCTCATTTGGCATTAAACAACAACCACACATTCACTTGAAAACAGTTCTATTGGATGTTTTTTATCTTGTTTGTATGCCTTATTGGCTATCTAGATAGTTTGATAATACACCGTCTCTATGCACTTGCCTTCATCTAAATAAATCGTTGTAAAGATAGTAGAAATACATGCTACTCCACCAAGTACCATACATAAAACATGTAATGGTTTTCTCCCTGTTTTATCCATGAAGATCAAGCATATAGTGTAAGCCGGAAACTCTGCCAGTCCAGATAGGAAAAAGTTGAGATAGAAATCCCCACTGAGGTTACCAGTATTCAATGACAGTCCATAGTAACCCATGCTAACAACCATCCTAGAAACAAAGCATAGCAACCGTTTGTTATTTTGTCAATGTAAAATATTAAATATAAAGAAAGTTTTATTTTAATCACAAACAGGATAGACTACTAGACTATAGGCACCACTAAATGATATTATCAAAAATAAAAACAAACCATTGGAAAATCAGACAGTATGAACTCCCACAAATTAATCAGAAGTTTGTTCTTCTCTTGCTCTATGCATGACACTCGTTGTAAAAATGTTGTACAATTTCGTTATATTGTAAAAAGGACGTCAAACGATGACATGTTCTAATTATCTGAATTCATTTAAATCCATGGTTACTAATTTTTGTGGTTCGAGGAAAAAATTGATGTGTGGTTCCTCAACAGGAGTAAGTAGTATATTTTATCACGATATTTGCTGATATCCTAATTTCGTGGTTTCAGACAACTCACGAACACCAGGAAACTATTTGAATCCTTCCAATAATCATGCATTCACAGTAGAGCATGTTCGGAATACATTTCAGATAGATTTAAACAATCTGCATATTCCTTGATTCAAAAAACAGTTGAAACTAAGTAAATGCTAAAAAAAAAAAAGGCTTATGAACAATTTTACCCTTCATTTCCGGTTTTTAGTGGGGTTCATGTTACTCGATCTTTAGTTTTATGTGTATGTTTGTCCTTTTGTACTTTTTCTTTTGGCCATTGTGTTGTCTGTTCTTCTTCGATATACGGATTCTGATTACCCCTTTGCTATCTTCAAACTCTTCTTACAATACACTTATAAATGTATATAAACACTCAATATTTACCAGTTGATAAGAATCACTGAAGTTCTCACTAGGAATATTCTATTACTAAATAGGTGCCAAACTCGTCCTGTTTCTGGTGTCTCATTTGTGAGGGCAACTAATGTTTTGTCTGTTATTGTCTTTTTATTACCATTAGCTATTTGTCTGATTACTTTCTCAGCATCCTTGAATTTTCCTTGTGAAATATACCATCTAGGGGACTCGGGAATTATCCTATATAAATGACAAAATAGTTGGGATAAAGATACTAGTAGGAAACAAAATAGTAGTAACATGTTATTTTTAAATCGCTAAAAGATTATCAATTATAATGAGTTCAATTGTATGCATTATGAAACCGTAGATATAAATTAACTGGAATATTATATGTTATTCCGGTCTTAGACAGGCTCATGGAACATAAATCATAATCCGTGAAAAAAAAACGAAAGAAAACGATGCAAGTGCCGTATGGAAACGCCAAACTAATTTGGAATTTTCGATACATAAATTTTTATCGAAGAGAAAGAGAAAAATTTTGCATGATTTTTATGTTTCGTAATTCAAATTAAATATCAGTTAAAACAGAACCTGGTTTTCTATAATCCTAAAATTATAATGTCGTAACGATATACCGTTTCTAAAATACTGTATTCTGTCGACTTGTGACGTTATATATATCATATATATCATCATCATCATATTTTTATAAGCCGGGAATGTCACATTATATACCGTTTGATAGCTGAATAGCAGATATACATTTTTATTACGGATTTAACCATTGGTTTTTTTTCAATACAGAACCCAACTGTATTGAATATATTTGCGTCTTTTATTTTCATTTTTCGTATTTCTAGATGTCCCTTTCCGTACCTCTGACATGCTTTCTTCAATGACGTCAAAATATTTATCACGTGATTTTACATGAATGAGGTCTCTTATGAAGGAAAATCTTGTATTAACTTTCTAAATCAATACAATTTCATATGTAGTAAATTTTTTAAACTTTATAAATATAACATAATATATCACAAAACAAAACAACAGGTTATGCGAAACCATTTCAATAATTTAAATGCTAACAACGTGTAAACAAAACATTGGTGTGGCCCCATGACGTCTAATGTTTTCAAGGCTCTTGCAGCGTTTATTATTTTGTTCATCACGTTATGGTACAGCCGTGGAACATAGGAGTTTGCTGAATCGATCAGGTATTTGTGACGGAATTATATGTTATAATATTTTTTTGTTCATAAAGCCGTTTTGAGTATAAAACAACATTTAATTTGGTAAAAATACATGTATTTTGCCGTATTATGCTATTGATTCAGTGGAGCGGAATTTTTTGTCGTCCATGTTGTTATCGTTTTTGGGAGACTGAAATATACAGGGCCCCTCGTCGGGATAGAAATATGTCTTATGTATACGGCTACAGACGTATACATAGCTTGATGTATACGGCTTGTTATCCAATCAGAATCCTTACATTTCTATGTGAGCTATAATATATATTGACAATTACGAATTTATATGTTTGTGCTGGCTAATTGATAATATTTATAATAAGACACATTTATATTAGTAAAGCAGGAACTGCTTTTCCTTCCGGAGCACCTGATTTCACCCTGGGTTTTAGTGGGGTTCGTGTTATTCGATCTTTATTTTTATGTGTATGTTTTGTAGATCGTTGTTTGTCCTTTTGTTTTTGACCACTGTTTTGTCTGTTTTCTTCGATTTACAGATTCTGATTACCCTTTTTGGTATCTTGAAACTTTTCATATAATAGTGCGGTACCAGTATATATTTTACATGACAAGTAAACAAGGATAATGAGATGATACTTGTATATGGTTATGATTTCTTACATGCATTCAACATCTTACCACCAATAAGATATAAAGAATACTACAGGTACTGAAACTGCTAGCTCAAGATACATCCAATGTCGTATAACATAGCCAAGACCAGCTAGAATGACCAGTCCAAAGGCGAAGAAATAAGCCACTACAATACCAGCCCAAACACGTTTTGAAGGCCCAACTAGTTCCATTCCTAGATAATGATACAGGATATACAATATCATTATATTTTTATTGTTTATTAATAAATTATGTACAATGAAGGAAGAAATTAATTTAGATTTCATATCAAGACGGATACCATATAGAAAAGTAAACATGGCTGCTCTTTAGCTGCAGGTTGATGCATACGAAGTGTGCTTCACCACTAATTGTTGAATTGTCTTAAGCAAATTAAAGGTCGATTAGGCCCTTTGGTTACTTGCTATCAAATATTTTCAAATTATTAGTATTTCAATCGCTTGCCTGTGAGCGTACCTTATAAAACATTTCTCAGAAACGCATCGTGTGCAGTAATATCTTCGCTTTTATCGTTTACTAAGATGTACTCGAACCCAAAAAGAACATGCATTAATAAAACAAAACACTTCCATTGTCTAATAGGGTTATAGTCCATTAATATATTGACTTACCTAGTACAAAAGGCACAACGCATAAACCTGATACGACTTACCTAGCACAAATGGCAGAACGCATACATCTGATACGACTTACCTAGCACAAAAGGTACAACGCATAAACTAGATACGACTTACCTAGTACAAAAGGTACAACGCATAAATCTGTTACGACTAACCAAGTACAAAAGGTACAACGCATAAACCTGATACGAATTACCTATTACAAATGGCGCAACGCATAAACCTGATACGACTTACCTAGTACAACTGACACAACGCATAAACCTGATACGACTTACCTAGCACAAATGACACAACGCAGAAACCTGATACGACTTACCTAGTACAAATGGCACAGCGTTTAAGCCTGATACGACTTACCTAGTACAAATGACACGTATAAACCTGATACGACTTACCTAGTACAAATGGCACAACGTATAAACCTGATACGACTTACCTAGTACAAATGGCACAACGTATAAACCTGCTACACACATTCCAATAATAAATCTAAGTACACAAAATAACCAGAAGGTTGAGGCCCATGTTAGAGCTATTGATGTCGTCAGCATTAACCAGGTAGATAAATACATGACCTTCTTTCTACCTACCCTACAATAGACAAAGCAATATATACATTGTGACAAAAGTTGGGTGCCACTAAATCTTTCTACCTATCATACAAACCAAAATATAAACTAGACAAAAGTTAAGAGCCACCCAATATGTTTTCTCAGAATATTTTTCAATGTAATATATTAACACTAAAATCAATATCCCTCCTGTGTAGGTATTAGGTGGCCTTAGTCAGTTTTTGGAAATCTTGTTTATGCTCATTTGCGTACTTGATCGCAAAGACTACTACATTAATACGCTTTCTAATGGCTTTTTCTGATGTTGGTTATGCTACTCCCGGAAGCTTTCGAAATCATTATGTTTCTTCCTATGCTACCAGACGAAGTGTACTCGATACAGCATTATGCAAAACATTTTGTCAATTTCCTCCACCAATTGAATTGACCGCCACGATATAGCTGAAATATTGTTGAAAGTGGCGCTAAAGACAATAGCCCTAACCCATATTCTGCCAAACCAAACGTGATCATTACCAATCTTCCATTGCGAATATTCTTATGGAAATTGTCGTATGAACAATCCTTTCAACTGTGTACTATGTGTTTCCTGGTTTACAAGAGCTGTGTATTGTAACGTCCGTTGACAGTCCTTACGCTGATGTGCCAAGAGTATATTCAAGCTAACAATTGTGGTCAGAGGGTAGAACAAAATATCAATATGCTGAAAATCCTATCAGTTTGATCAATTGGCAGTCACGTGTCATTAGATAACTGATTGTTCATGAGTTCATGAGTTCATGAGTGAGTGAGTGAGTGAGTGCTGTTTATCTTGTATATCACCTTATATGATGGCGAGGCCAAGTTGAATTGCGATGAGATGATGATGAAATATATCAGTTGTACGTGGATGGACATGTTATCGGCCATATTATCGTTATACTGAGTCTTTGCTCTTGTTCCCTGGTAGCGTGTTCTTAGAGGAGAAGCAACAAATACAATGTTATAGTATCTGGTTTGATAAGATCGGGGCTCAAGCTCATGATTTGCCGCACTCAAAATAATTTATTTCAAGCTGCAGCTAAACATGATGTTAGGCTAACTTCCAAAATTTCAATAACGCTATAACTACCCTCTGTGTATTTGATTTTTGAGGTTGTCAAAACTCATCTCTATTGTTAGTGCTTCACTGAAAAAGGATAAATTATTTCTGTGATCTTACTTACATGTCCGACAGTGTACCAAGTCCTAATGATCCAAACAGAAGCCCACCAAAGAAAATCATTGACGCATGCGACGTCTTTAATGCATCCCCACAAACAAGGTTGTGCTAAAAACAAATGCAATTGTGACATGATAATTATAAAGATATCACACAAGAAAGTGTCATGCATAATATATTGTATACCACAAACGTTTTATTTTTTAAAATGTCATTTCTGTTTTAATATGAACTGAAAAATTTTGCATTTCAAAGTCTCGTTTGGGTTTCAATTATTTTAAATATCTTAAATAGTTTAGTCTTTGCATGTCGTTCTTGACATTCATTGGCGTTTCCATGCATTCATGACTGCCATATTATAAAATTATAGCGTTACGATTAAGGTTAGGATGCTTAACGCCACTTTCAACAATATTTCAGTTATTTGGTGGTGATCAGTTTTATTGGCGGAGGAAACCACAGCGCCCTTAGAGAACCACTGATCCGCAGCAAGTCACTGACAAACTTTATCACATAATATTGTATCGAGTACGCCATGCAATATTATTAAAAGTGCCGTTAATCACCATAACCCTAACCATATATCTTCTGGTAGTATTGGGACAAAAATAGTTTATGTGTTAGTGATGCCAATTAAGGGTTAGCTATCATAAAAGTTTTTAAAAAATACCTCACTCGAAAATGTTGTTGAAAACACAGATTTATCGTATACCCATCTTTTACAAGCTATCACTTCGTCGGTTGGTCCGTACATTTGACACTTTGAGTAGACAGATGTTCTATAAGGTGAGAGAGGAATGGTTCTGTTGACACATTCTTGATGGACCTCGTTCTGAATTTCAAATGTGTCATTTGACCAGTCGGGCAAGGCACATCTGAAAACGACAAATCATATATGTTAAATTATATTCTCTGAAAACTGTTCCGCAGTCATATTAGAAATAAATGTAAATTATCTCCAAAACAAACTATGGATCAATTTACAATAAGATAAAAAAAAATAAAAATAAAATACCAATCTGTCATAACATTTCTAAACAGTTGGAACAAAGATATGCATTGAGCGGCAAAAGATTTAGAAATCAGAAGTAAAGCAATTCTTCGTCATAACAATGTGATCGTTGTTTTACTATACACCGTATTCAGGGTATGTAAGAGGCATAAAAATGTATAACTATCTTTCGAAATACCTGGCCTTACTGTCATAAAACTGCCCAATACGAGTGTTATTCCCGTACACCAAAAATCGACCAATGGGAACACTGCTCTCGGCTTTCTATTTGAATTCGTATTGTCATATCTTTAGAAATATAAATTCGTTTTCTTTATGTTTTACGAGTATTTATCTTTCTGGAATGCTTCATTTCCTACTCTGTCATCAAGATATTATTTGCACATTCTAACTTTAATTCTAAGGTTATACATTTTACAGGCTTTATTGCCCTTTAAGGTGGGCAAAAGGGTTTAATGTAAAGTTCAGTAAAAATTATGCATCTTGTCCCTAATCAGTTCAAAATTTTAAGTGAAATTTGCTTTTTGCTATAAGATTATACTCTGATATTTGTTTAAGGGGTTGGGCCCATAAATCTAGTCTACCGACGCCACGTTTTATTGAAGTGCCTGTCCCAAGTCATGTACGTAAATGGTCATATGTGTATGCATAGGAGTATCATTGTTTTCTATTTTTGTCAACTGTTCCAACAGGGTGGTTTTTATTTTATTTATTATTAAAAAGTTCAAATATCTACAAATTATGAGACAATGATACTCAAGTTCGTTTTCCTTTCCATTCGTTTTGCTAGACCGGGTAACATTTTTCCTATCTTAAGGGAAATAACTCGCTCGTAATTGTTCAAAAACGTAGAATTATAGAAACAAATATAGGGAATGTGCAAAATATCTGTTAGTTTACCTTTCTGAATTATTTTGCAGTATTTAGAATAAACTAGCAGTTCTATGTTGTATCATGATATGCATTTAATATGTTCTACCAATCAATTTGACTAATATGGTTTAATGGTGATATGCGCTAATTGCACAGGTATGTATTTATGACTAGTATGTATTTAAATTAAACATTATCGTGCAGGTCAGGTCAGCAGTATACAAGCAAATGTCATGACGAGTATATGTGTACACACAAGAAATTATGTACACGTAGGCACAAAGGTGAGATAAACAAAGGAGAGAGTATAGACATTTAGTGATACCGTAAATTGGGATATTTTGGCAGTTTTCTGTCAAAATATGGATGTTTAATTTTGGTGCTTTCCAAAAGATGATTGTTTTATTTTTGTGCTTTTCAAATGGTTAGAAAAAAATAAATGCTCGTGACCAATGTTTTTTTTTATCGTAGATCAAAAACTTGAAGCCAAATACCACCGGTATCTCGTCGGAAGTTTGTTTTAAAAAGTAACTAAGAAATATTGGATACGGGCGAAATACAAATACTTTTTCAGGATGGCATTTTCTGTTGATGAAAATTAATAAATAGTGGTCAAATATTTATTAGCTAAGATGATAAGAAGAACTTTAAAACAGCATTTCTTTACCATAACGAAACCGTTATCAAACCACTGATCCGTAATGATTTACCTGCATTGATTACCTTAATAAAAGTTTGTCAATAGGTGTTTTTACAACAGGTGTAAAATCCATCCCATGTTTATATAACAATTTATTTGACTGACGACTGTCGGTCTACTAATCATACAATAAAAATATCAATGATTAAGACCCTAGAGCTAAATTTACAATTAGAACATAATCACCTCTCCTCGACCAATCAGAAGCTTGGATTTTTTACTCCTATTTTCATAAAACATGGCTTTCTATCTTTCATAAAATGCCATGATTGATTGGATTTGCATTGTTCTCTTATTAGGTATAGAATGACTCAATAAAGTTCACACTAAGTCTGATTAGAAAACAATGAAAATCTGCCTGGATTACAATAAATTATCAAACATAGAGAACCATTTTCTGTAAAAAAAAAATGATAATAATAATAATAAAAAAATAGAGCAAAGCAAAAGCTATAAATATAACTGAAATTTCACAATTTCAATATATCGATATCGTTTATGGAAAAAAAAATGCATCTCGTATTGGTACAACAATACAATTTTAGTTTTTTTTTGGAATTCGGTCACTAATCCGTTTTTCAAATTCTGTGGTAGACACAGCATCTGCGACTCTATTATTATTACTATTTGCGGGTTCGTTACTGACAATTAGTTGCTGAGTCTGAATTAAATCTAAATCTTCTAAATGCCAATCTTGGTTTTCTTCAGAAAAAAAGATTAAAGCAAGGAACATTTCCATCCATCTTTCTAACTATAACCTATAGATAATTACTAGTATGGGGGTGAGCATTTTTAACACATTGTTCACTTATTTAAAAAACAGTTTTAATCATGATCACATTAAAAACAAAAGTCTTAAGGGTACATTTTCATTTTATTTGTCTGGACTTTTTAAGTGAATACATTTTTCTCTGTACAGATACTGAAAGTTCATTATTTGACTAATTATTGCTAATTATTGCTTCTTTTATTTTTCTCGGATAGGTGATTATGTTCTAAATTGGTCAAACACTAGTTTTCCATGTTTTATGAACTTTAAAGCTCTCGGCTGCGCCTCTAGCTTTAAAGTTCATAAAACATGAAAAACTATTGTTTAATCTATGCTTAACATTTAGTTTCTTGTGAAAATTATTATACACATATTGTTAAATACGTCGGTTCCGGGATACTGGTATTCAGATAATACCGTCATGTGACTTCCATCACCACGTGACTAAAATCTAGGCATCTGTAGTTCAAAATGGCCTGTGGTCTTTCAACTTTGTCGGAAATGGGATAAATGTTACATATTTTTCAAGATTGGGTTTCTTCCTGCTGTCAGATGTACACCCCGGAACCACGCACCAATATTTGCTGGATGACTTTTGAGATCGTTTTCCTCGATCCATTTCTACCTGCAGTGTCTACTGCTAAAAATGCCTAGATTTTTTATGAAGTCACGTGATTGGTGGTACGAATTCTTCCTCCAAGTCAGGAGAACGTCTCATCACGGAATCGTCGTATTGCATGACACTGATATCTACTCACAACTTTCGGAAAAAATATTTGAGTTGTGAATACTATTGATAATTTTAAGATTGATTAGTTTGAGTAAGATCAATATCGTAAGTAGAAATTTTATAAAATATTGTTTTTTTTAATTTTAGCTGACGTTAATATTTGGCGTGTTTAACGATCCACAAAAATATAAGTGTGGTGGTTACGTCCCTTGTTGTGCAATGGTGAATTTACACATACGATTGTAAGCTGAAAAAAATCCGCGAAATGTTATTGATGACTTTGGCACATAACCAAGATGACGTCATTGACGTCATATGAAGACTTCCAGTTTGAAACGTAAAGATTAGACGCTATTTTGGCTTCGTATACGCTTCAATTGTGATTTAATTTAAAGGAATACTCCAGTCGTTTTAATTCAATTCATAATAACTTTTTATTCATAAATAACTTATTATTTTTAAAAAAGCACCTTTATTAACATTAAAGGAAAAAACCAGTCAGTTGAACAATTGTTATAATTCAATACATTGTAACTTTTTATTTGTAAATAACTAAGTATTAAACAAAAAACACCTTTATTAACATTAATATGCCTAATTAAAAATATGAATATTTGGAATTTCCTGTCGTAGTGTAAGCGGCCATGACACCTCTTCATGTGACGTCACGCAGTCAGATCATGTTAGTTGAATAAATAACATGTATCTGACTCTTTTCAACATCGTGCCCGTTTGGTTATGTTTTAATATCAGATCAACTGCAATACAATGTTTATAATTGTATATCGTTCTAATTTTTTCCTCAATATTCCCATTCCATGTTACATTTTCATAAAACAAAGGAGTTTATTTGTACGGTGAAAAAGGTACGGGGGTGTGTTCTACGTATAATTTCATGTTCGTAGGTTAAATAACTGTCAGTTTTAAGTCGTTTTATGCTTACATATGTTTTTTTTTTTCTTTTTTGTCCCCAGTGCTGTCGTACTTTCCCGTGTTTTTCGTGGTCACTGGTCGATGTGTTGACAAGGATAGTCCTGACCGGTAATTACAAAAAAAATCTCACATTTTCCCTTTCGTTAGTGCAATAAAATGCTTGACATGAAGTCATAATGATATTGTAAATATC
>MJUT01052015.1:47182-57581 GCA_002080005.1 Gigantidas platifrons
TTTGGAAAAAGTGTGCTGACCAGAGTTGACAAAAATATTTTTCATTCGTGCATGACGAGTTCCATGATAAAAATGAACTTCGATTGTCAAAAATATTTTTATATCAAAGATTAAAACCTTTCCAAAATCACTTTTTTGGAAAGAATTTAGACCAGAAAAGTCAAAATAATGATGTCTACATATTAAATTTGTAGGGGGAATTGACAATTTGTAATAGTTATTGATATAACCAGCAATAAAAACATAAAATGCGGAGACCAAAAACACACCTCGTCCACCCGTCATGCTGACCTTGACCTGTATCTTGACCAAAACCTCTACCGGGTCTCTTTTTCTATTCTTTCTCTTACAAAGTGGTGATATCCATCATATATAAACTTGAAGATAAAATAGGTCATATATAAACTTGAAGATAAAATAGGTCATATATAAACTTGAAGATAACATATGTCATATATAAACTTGAAGATAAAATAGGTCATATATAAACTTGAAGATAAAATAGGTCATATATAAACTTGAAGATAACATAGGTCATATATAAACTTGAAGATAACATATGTCATATATAAACTTGAAGATATATAGATTTGATACGATAAGAAGTAAGTAAATAATTGTCTATATATAAGTATATTAAATATAATGGTAGTTGTAATCAAAGTTTTGACAAACTATGGACTACTATTATTACACTACTATATTTATAGTCAATCGTGTTATGGATCAAAATGTTAAATCCATATTATACTATCTGGAAACTAACGAAAAGATAAAATGATTTCAAATGACACTGTTAAGATCATCTTCACAAATAACCTTTTATTTACTTATTTATTTATCTATCTTTTAATTCCGGAGTAGCAAGCTTATTATTTGTAATTTGAAACTCGCTGGCAATGGACGTCGATGCAATTTTTGAAGTGATTGGTGAGTTTGGCCCTTATCAGAAGAGGACGTATTTTTTGTTGTGCTTGATGCCATTTATAACATCATTTCACACGCTCCTATCGTCGTTTATTCTGGCCACACCGGAACACAGGTAAGTGACTACTTTTATTTTGAATTTAGAACTGTATCATACATATCATGCATATGCAAAATGTTTCATTTTTCATAATTTATCATTCTGATTAAACCTTTCTAATTACAATTACAGTCACACCTGCCTTACAGGGCACCTCTATATAACAAATCACTGTCTATAAAGGGCAATATCATTTTCCCCATTAGTGAACGTTGCATATACAGGAAAACTGCTCGTGAATGCCACTTTTCAGGTTCTATTGAGTGGTCTTTATATGCAGGATCAAACATTGAATCCTTTAGTAGAGGCTACAATGTGACTACACTTTTCCAAAATCTACAATAGGCGTAGTTAACATGGTGAGAGAATGGTACTCTCCATACACGTTTCCCACTATGGTACAATTTCAGTCATGCCGTACTATTACCTGGCAACTCATAGTCGTCTATCCGTAACCCCATGAATACACTAGCAACTATATGGTTTGAGGCATGTGAACCGAAATCAATACCCAGTCATGTTGTTATAATGTTCCTACTATTTCTGCTTGTGTTGTACTATCTATGTGGTTATTTGTAGTTGAACAGAATATGCATAGATTTCTGATTTAGTTGTAATCTATTTGTTAAGAAAGGGTGGCTAAAGTTCCATTAAAAAAATTCCATTCATATTTTCAGATGCGCTTTACCTGGATTGTTAAATGACACATATGAAATACAGAACGAGGCTCATCGAGATATTATCAACCTCACTATACCACCATCTGAAGATGAATTACATCTGTATTCCCAATGCCAGATGTATGGACCAAATGGCTATTTGATATCGTGTGACAAATGGGTGTACGACAAGTCTGTCTTCGATTCAACATTTACCAGTGAGGTAATAATCTAAGTATCTATTTACCTGTTCTAGTTACTTCTGAGTCAAACGTAAAATACCAGCCGTCTTGATTATCAAGTTATCAAAGATGGATCTCCTTAACCCCAGGACCTGGATGTCAAGCGTTATATATCGTGACCTTTTTGAGTTGAGGTGACATGTGATTGTTCGAGTTGTTGATATTGGTGAAGTGTTGATCAACACAGTTTAAATTTGCTTTACGTAATTACGTCCCGACATGTTTTATTACGTCCCGACATGTTTTATTTCTTTATTGAATCTTTGTTCACAGTAAAAAATACGTTTAAAATTGTACACGTTTAGAACATCAAACTCCAAAAACACAAACATACGACGGTAGAAGCCAACGAAAACTAGGCGCCTGTCACAATGGTTAATTGGATATTAATTATCAATTTTTCATTACTATGCCTGCAATGTGCAAACTAGGATAAGCAGAAATGAAAATACTGTAAAAATTCCGATCAATTCAGAAAGAACACATTGTGATCATACAAATGAATACAACATGAACATGTACAAAGAAAAACAAAATGAATGAAATCTCGTAGTTCACTTATTACTAGTACTAGTTGAAAAGGTAGAAAATGCTGCATGTCTGGACTTCTGATATACAATAATCAAAACGATGTCATTTGATATTTTTGTTTATATAAGGGTTTTGAGGTTATGGTGTTTAACGCCACTTTCAACAATATTTCAGTTATATCGCAGCGGTTTTTATTAGAAGAATCGAAATTGTCAATCGATGTTTAGGTAAAATATTGTATAAGCTAGAACCACATCGTTCGTGTAAATGGGTACATTGTGTACTGTAATAAGATCACTATTGTCGACAAAGAGTAAATGAGTAGAGTCGTTTATTTTTACCTTAAATTATCTTTCTATAAGTTTACGTTGATCTTCATAAAATGAAAATAAAATACCTCGCGGTTGGTACAATTCCAGAAACACATCAAAATCGTAAAAAGAGGAACAAATCGATACCTCTAACACAAATACATGACCACTCACTTTCCTGGCTTGGTATGATACCTCTAACACAAATACATGACCACTCACTTTCCTGGCTTGGTACAGGCTTTTCAATTAAAAAAAAGTGGCTGGATTAAACCTGTTTTATGGGAGAAGAATCATTTAATACATCAAATTAATATGCATTGATGTATATTTAATGCATAGCATTATTATATACATATTTAACATATTTGAAATATGTTTTACAGGTTTATTCTTGTGCATCAACTAGTTAGTATCTACATGTGTTACTACATTTTATTTTAAGCAAAATCTCGTCTGCGGGGACAAATTGAAAACTTCACATGCGTCCATGATTTTCTTTGGTGGTGTCCTTCTTGGAGCATTTGGACTTGGAACTTTGTCAGACTTGTAAGTAGAAACTGAATGCATAAATATTAAAATGAACAATAAACAATACTGCATCGTCAGAACAGCTCCAAAATCGATATCCCTTAAGCACAAATACATGATCGCTGATGCACTTTAATGAAAAGTGGCTGGGTTAAATTGGTTGTATGGGCTAAAATCTTCACTCTTAGTGAAATGATGTGGCAATGATGTGGCATTGATAACAACTATATTCTAATGAGACCATAACATCTTACAAGATAAAGTTTAAATACAATTAAATCCAATTACTCAAATAATTTATTGGATAAAGAATTCAATATATTTTGTAATTCAGATACTAGTAGTATACAAGAATATTCCATATCATAAGAACGAAACTTTACGACATACGAAATGATTTCAATTTTCTCATTGTGAATTTTCCATTTATATGTAGCGACATTCCAGCACCACCTGCATATGGAGTATATATCTCTCAGTTGATCCGATATTCCAAAGTTTGTGGTTCCTTTCAGGAATACCTGGTTAGAGGGCTGCTGCTGACAAGAAAGCTACTGAACCAATGGTTCTTATTGGTTAAGTTAAAGTCATCACCAAGCTTTGGTTAACCGTCTTTTCCTCATTTTCATCATTTATCACCGGATTTGCAAATAGAGTAACACGACAGATGCCACTAGTAGAGCAGGAACTGCTCACTCTTCCGGAGCACCTGAGTTCATCCAGTTTTTAGTAGGATTCTTGTTGCTCGATCTGTTGTTATCTGTGTATTGTTCTGCAGGTCGTTGTTTGTCCTTTTTTCCCTTTGGCCATTATGTTGTCTGTCCTTCTTCGATTTACGAATTCTGATTACCTCTTTGGTGTCTTCAAGCTCTTCAAAAAACAAAACACAGACAACGACTGAGCAAATATTTGTAATTATTAATAATTATGTATGGTAGACCAACGTCATAAAAATCTGACTCAAAATTATGCAGATTTGTTTACCATTGACCGGGTTATCATGATTTAACAAAGTTTAATATAGGTTGAATGCCAACGTTATTTGATATGAACATTATATATGTATTTCCATCGAAGCGTTTAATACAAATAATAGTATAAAAGATGTACTTCGTTCTCTACTTTGTACAATTGAATATATTCAACATTGTGTTATCGTATACTGTGTTGATAAGAAAAGATACCAAAGGGTCAAGCAAAAGCCGTAAAGATAAAGCTGTAAGATACATTCCATCAAATAATAGAAGTGTTTATGATCTTTTTCTTACTTCAGTGTTGGCAGAAGGAAGACAATGTTTCTATCTACCTGGTTATTTTTGTTATCAGCAATACCACTGTCTTGGGCATCATCATTTTGGGTTTTTTGTACACTTAGATTTATCATTGGAATGTGTACGTCAGGTCTATATATAGCGCCGTTTGTATTAGGTAAGTATATACTGGTTGTAGGCATAATTGGGACACCTTACTTGATAATATTCAGAATTAGTGTAAAGATGGTACTATTTTCACCCTTGTGGGAGTTACCATCTACAAGATAGTGACTATGATAATTTCTGAAATCTTCACGGCTGAAATGTGTAATGCCAATATGAAATACTCAAATTATGGGTTTTAGTTAAAGTAAGGTTTATTTTGTCGGCATGTTCTCAATTGTACATTATTGTACTATATACAAAAATGTACAATCAAGGGTAGTGTCAAGTTTATGCACAACACCAGGTTACTGCTTTAAAATGACATAATTTTCATTTCACTGAGACGAGAGGTTTTTCAATGTCAAACTTCGACCTGTATATTTTAAATAACAATTGCATTACAGTTTATCAAAGCAAATATATCTGGCAGTTATATTGTAAATCAACAAGATAATAAAACAATAAAGGCCTATATGGCCTAACTTCTGCATCCTCTTACGTTTATTGATGATGCCGGTGGTAGAATATAAATGTATTTGATATGATATTAGATTAAGAATGTGGGCCGTCGTGGTCGTGATCGTATGGTAGTTAGATTTACAACTACTTGTACAATCAGTGTATATCACCACTCACCTTGTACGTTCAAATCCCGCTCTTGGCGAGTTATACTAGATACAACATTATGTTGTAAAATTTGTCATTGACTTGCGTCAGATTGGTGATTTTTCACCTGGTACTGCAGTTTCCTCCACCAATAACGCTAACTGTCACGATATAATTGAAATATTGTTGAACGTGGCATTACATGCTATAACCCCAACACCAACCATACATTTTAAATATTCTACATTTATGATAATTTAACAATGTGTTGCCCTGCTCCATTCTCAGCCACGTTCTCCCTAAAATATTTGTTCAAAAAATAATATCATATCGTTTATAATTTCAAGTGTGTGTTGTTTTGTCTTGCCTTACTCTATTGACATTTCAATATTTGTAATAAGAATTATATTGATTCAGATTATGTATTCATGTCTGTATTATGGCTGTCGACAATCCTCGTAAAATAAATAAAAACAAAATACATTAAATTAACATAAAGAGAATTATAACCTTGTTTTTTTCTGATAGGAATGGAATTAGTTGGACCTTCTAAGCGTGTCTGGGCTGGTATTGTTGTTGATTACTTCTTCGCCAGTGGCTTGGTAGTTTTAGTTGGTGTAGGGTATCTGATCAGGGACTGGATGTACCTCGAATTAACAGTCTCTGTACCGATAGTATTATTTTTATTTTACTGGTGGTAGGTTATACTGATTGTAAATATTCTGTGTGTGTTAACTACAGTGAATTTGTTTATTTTATGCGTTCTTTTGATGATGTATGTGTATATTTCCTATTAGTTGAAACGTTTGAAGATCCCTAAGTATAAAAAGCCGTAATTCAAGGTAGAAAAAAATTGCAATGGCCAAATAAACAAAGCCAGCAACAAACAATGACAGACAAAAACCTAAAAATTGAACAATTAACACAAACCCCACTCACAAAAATGGAGAATAACCCAGGTGCTCCGGAAGGGTAATCCGTTTATGCTATACTAGTAACACCCGTCATTTTACTGTTAATCGAAACGAGCATCATGTGATATTGAAACGAGCATCATGTGATATTGAAACGAGCATCATGTGATATTGAAACAAGCGTTATATGATATTGAAACGAGCGTCATCTGATATTGAAACGAGCATCATGTGATATTGAAACGAGCATCATGTGATATTGAAACGAGCGTCATATGATATTGAAACGAGCATCATGTGATATTGAAGCAGTTTTGCACAAAAGTAATCGTAAATAAACATAAACTACATAAATAAAACATGAACCCTAACAAAACAAATCAGATCCCATTGGTTGATTACTGTTATGAAATGTATTGTAATTGTCATTGTTATAGTTTGTATTGTATTTGTAATTAATCAATAAAAATATGCTTACACCAAACAAATCAGAGAAATAAGTACACAAACCTAAAATCGTTTTTTATGAAGAAGTCACAGTGAATGCCACAACACTCTTGAATTGTTAAGATGACTTTAGCACTTTAACATTTAATTTGTGAAAGTATTGTAAAAGTAAAGTTTATCTCGCCCATGCATAGCGTGAACATCTGACAGATATAAATCAATGTTCAGTTCCGGAAATACTATTTTTGTGTTATTATTATTATTTTATTAGGATAATCCCGGAATCCCCGAGATGGTACCTTTCTCAAGGAAAATATAAAGAGGCCGAGAACGTCATCAAAAGAATAGCACGTGGAAATAAAAAGATCTTACAAGAAAAAGCATTAGTTGCTCTTAAAGCTGATACACCTGAAACAGGACGTGTCTGGCATTTGTTTAACAATAGAGTACTCTTTGTGCGTACACTTATCATTCTCATTAATTGGTGAGTATACAAAACGAACACAATATTCGTTGCTAAGAAATAGTAAAGGACATGTCCATATTTTAACCTTATTTTCATAAAATATGAAATAAAAATATCCATTAAAACCGCCTACATCGTCCAACTTGCAATTTAAACTCTTCAGAAATGGCGGACGCTTTCCTGTTGTTTTACATACGATATTTGAAGATTTAATTATCCATTTTAGGTTTGTTGTTAGCATGGGTTATTATGGGCTATCCCTGAACACCGGTAACTTGAGTGGTGATTTTTACATCAACTTTTTGCTGTCAGGATTGGCCGAATTCCCAGCTTACACACTGTGCTTATTGCTCCTTGATAGAATTGGAAGAAGGAAATTACATGTATCATGCATGATCCTTGGTGGAGTGGCATGTATATGTACCATATTTACAATGTTATATGCCGGTGAAGGTAGGGCTATATGAAACGTTTCCCAGCAGGCACATGTAACGATTTTTCAATGTTGAAATGCCGTCTTGTGTGGCTACTGGGATCAATTAAATTTTGTGATTTTGATTTTGTTATGACTACTATAATATGTGCATAACTGATCTTAAAGTAATATGAAAGGCAAATATCGTGGAATTTTTTTATTAAATATTTTCACTTCATAATTATGTGACTTAATTTTACAGAAATATACCATGCTTGTAAGTGGTATTTTTTGGCAAATACCAATTACAAGCATGGTTTATTTCTATAATTCAACCGAATATTTCCCTTGAATCAGACAAGCACAGGTTGATACAGCGTTGTAGCTCATGAAATTTACAATATGATCTCTTGGACAACGAGGCTGTATTTTGCAAATACACATGATCACATGCATTGTAGCCCTTACAGACGTTGCGCACAGTATTGGGGCAACGTTTGTAACGTTAAAAACTATGCATCGCCAGAACGCCAAGGATACGATATTGTAAGTGTTAACGTTTGCATATTTGTTTTCACTCTTGAATTTGTTTAACTCTCGTATATTTTTTTTTGCATCTTGTCTTTTGTGCTTGCTTCTGCGAGTAAATTAATTTTGCAATCTAAAAATAATTGTATTTATGTGCTAAGTTTCCTTAGTGTGCTAATTTAAAGTTTGAAGTTCAATATAAATGAAAGGATTATTTTAAAATCAATAAAATAAAAGAACATCGTCAACATTACATTTTAAACGTGAACTAATCTAAACATCGCAGAACTCGATCATGCAATGACTCATTCAAATTGACCACTCCATTAATATCGACCTATGAACAAATGTATATAATTGAAAGTGCAGGTACAATTACTGGAATTCGTTCAAGTAACGTTAGTTTTAAAGGGTTGTGATCAATAGTGTCAAAGTAATAACCGTGTATAACCTCGGTACCCTGATGATGGGATACATCCCATTTGTCGGTAGCAGTTTTTCGTAGAACGGTGGGGTGTTTGCTTGCTCTCACTAGATAATACGGGTAATCATTGTCATCAGCTTTTACATCTAGGATTGTACCACTGGAAACTTCTGATTTTAACGACAAAAAGAAACGTAACGTTGAAAATCACGGAAACACGTTACAAGATTTCCGGGTTACAAAACAGACTAGACATTTCGATTTTCTTTTCATTTCGTTGTCTGTTATTATTTATTAAAAATTCTTTTTGTTTGAGGAACTCTATCAAATGCACATTTCGAAAATAATGTATTGTTTTTACTTAGCCAAAAATATATTCCTCCTACCTATGATTTTCAGTTGAAATCTGGAACTAATCTCAGATATGGTCATAGTGTATTATTCAGTTTTTAAGTCATGTACATTGTAAATATTACATATAAGTACACTGGTGTACTGATTTAATGACGATTCGGCAAACTCCGTAAACAATGCCGATAATTAATAATGGCGTCCATTTCTTGATCGATCTCAAAACACGAGCAGTTGCACGTACATTTCATAACATTTATACGTTACAGAAACCCCTTTTTATTAATAGGGCATCAATCATATCTGATAGGTTTTATGGGTAACAAAAATTTACGATTTTGGCAGATAATGCCCCTTTAACCACACAAAGCTTCATTACATACCGGGAACGTCTTGGTCGTGATCGTCTGGTAGATTTATAACTACCTATGAAATCAGCTCATATCACCAGTAAAGTTGTGATTTCGAACCCCGGTCAGGCGAGGGGTACTCGATACAACATTAAGTTTGTCAGTGACATTTTGACTTTCCAATTGTTTTATCCAGAGCGTCCCCGATAAAGATCATTCCAGAAACTCGTGCACATTATTATATACCTACGTTTTTCAAATACTATCATTGGGTCGATACCTCAGCTAGTCCTCGATATTATTAGATATATTTATGCATGAAATTTGCTGTTCCCAGGTAATGCAATTTATGCAACTAAGGTTTATCTTCCTTAGGCATAGACAGCAACCTTAATTGATTTTGGCTATCCTGCCCTTTGATTAATTTAATTGTTCCAAAGGACTTGTTAATATTTTTTTAGTTTTCCAGTACTTTCACCATGAGCGTACACAATTACGTTTACTTCAGACTAGCGTTGGGCACAATATATTTGATATCTATGTTTATTTTGAGATTTTATTGACAACTCATTAATCTCATGATTGATTAGGTAACATTCATTAAGACCTATCGTGGCCGTCGTGGTGCAATCAGTGTCTATCACCACTGATCGTGTGATTGTCAATCCCGCTCATGGCGTACTCTATACGACATTATATGATAACGTTTGTTAGTGACTTGCGACAAGTCAGTTATTTTCTCCGGATACTCCGGTTTCCTCCACCAATAAAACTGACCACCACGATATAGCTAAAATATTGTTGAAAGTGGGATTAAAACCCATAACCATAACCCTATTACGACATAACCATATGCTGACCAGGAAAAATGTTGGACTTTAGAAGACACTCAATAGAATACTACTGTCAACACAAACATATTCCGGTACATACTGTGTCACTTACATAAAGTCACATGTTATTTGTAGATCTGCAGCCAATAACAGTGGCATTAGCAATGCTTGGTAAGGTGGGGATAGCTGCTGCCTATGGAATTATATACGTCTGGTCGGCAGAACTGTATCCCACTGTTGTTAGAAATGCAGGAGTTGGAATCAGTTCAACATTTGCAAACCTTGGAGCTATGATATCATCTTACATAGCAGACATTGTAAGACAATTAGAAAACTATTTTTTGTA